>JAOQMM010000008.1:199349-210393 GCA_027563515.1 Erythroxylum platyclados | reverse complement strand
AAAAAATAAAAATTCAATTATAAATTAATATATAAATTTTAAATATGAATTAAGAATTAGTCAATAAAAATAAAAATTTTTAATCATAAATTAATATTTTCTTTGTGCATTTGACTAAGTATAATTTAAGTGGATTTAATTAATCTAAAAGTCGATTAAGATGAAGTTAAAATGATATCGACTTATTTAAATTAGATTAAGTTAATCCTCTCAAATTTAAACTTAATTTAACACTCAATTAAAACAAATTTAATTCATTAACTTAAAATCAAATTGAGTCAAACAAAATTACATTTTTATTTTTAATTGCGAGTTCAACCAATACAAGAAAATAAAAGTATTTTAATTAAGGAATTTTTAAAGTATTGTTTTCTTTATGCTACTTATAAATAAGGATTTTTTATTAAAATATGATTTTAAATTAAGTTTTTATATTTAATCCACTGACTTATTAGACTTTTAATAACAAAAACAAAAAGAATGCCCTCTATTATATACAAAATAGGTGGGCGCGTAAACAACGTCCATCTCAACCGCTCAAACCGTCTCTCCCTCTCTCTCTCTCTCTCTCTCTCTCTCTCGTTGAAGCATTCCATCACTCCTCGTGGAAATCTTATGCACTCTGCCTACCCTCCGCCGCCCGGTTTCTCTCCGACGAGTCTTCATCGTTCTCGAGGTGATCGAAGAACTTGTTTATAACATTCAGGCTCGAAGTTATTAACGGGACGTTATGATTTGAGGGGTTCTGATAATCTGGCGAACAGTTCTCTTCTTTGAATTTCATTTGATTTTCAAGGTTCGGTATTTTTCTCGACCCTTAATTTTCCTATATTTCAATTATTTTTTTACTTTTTTTCGGAGTTTTCGCAGTCTCCAAGATGAATGCCTCTTTACAGTTTTTTCTTGGTTTTGTTTCTTTCGAGACGGTGGCTTTCTTTATCAATATCTCTAAAGTTTTAAGTTTCTTATATTTTTTAAAAATTATGGTACCGTTTCTTCAGTTTCTGATATTTAGATGAACAGCAATGATCACCGTGCGTGTCTCTAATAGCAGAGACACGACTCTGTCAAAAGAAAGCACCTCTCATGTTAGAATCCCCAATTTTAATAAGTAAAGATGGGTTTTCATCGATGTCTGGTTGAAATAGGTCAAAGCGTAAATTGCTTGCTTATACCAGAGTCTGCACATAACGATGCATATGGGTATTGTTTAGTTCATGGGGATTGGACAATGATCTTGCTTGCACGTGGTGCTCCATGTCTCTTCCCATAACCCCAAGAAAGTTAGCACCTGCAACTTCAATCTTCTAACTACGAATTCATTTAATTAATTTGGATGCAAACAAATCGCATTATTCCCAGTAGTATTTATCATACTAATCGATATAAAAAATCAAAAGTTTCCCACTACATGACAAACAGGAGACTTGGGGTTAAAAAACCAGCAGTTGAAGTTCGCCGAGTGATCCCAAGGTAACCCCTTTCTAGGTCAATGCCATTCATATCAACTCTATGAACTTTCGTTTCTTGTTGGTAGAAGCCAGTTTCTTTGTTTAATATTGCAATTTCATAGATACTGATGTTTTTGTTGGTTAAAATAATTAATGCGGAGGAAGAGAGGGAGAGCACTCAACTTCTGTATTGAATATTTTTAGAAACAAGAAGTTGCTGATACGAGTGAAGTTTCTTAACCTGAAAGTAACAGTTACAGTGTAAAGGAACAGAGAATTTTTCCATGTTATTGTAAAAAAAAGAACTGATTTTTATAGTTTATTTGGAGGAGATGTGGGGTTTGGGAATCACTTTCATTGAATTCTTTGTCATGAGAAAGAGCAGAGAAGAGAAAGAAGAGGAAAGAGTGTGGGGACTATGGTTGAGTGAACTTCAACTGCCAGCCCGGCCGACCATGGCACTCTCGTGAGAGGGACAAAAGGGAAATTAGAGGGAAAAGAACAGAACAGTTAAACTACAGAGAAAGAGGAATAAGAATCCTTCTTATCCTGCGCACCTCATTTTCTCCAGTCTGTCCCTTATCCTACACATCTCTTTCTGCTGCAGTTGTCTATTCTCTCTAGTCTCGACATTTTCTTGGGGGGACCCCTAGACCTGCATTTTACTGCTAGCCCAGAAAATCAACTTCTCTAGTGATGACCGTTACTGCACGTTGTGGCTAGCATCCTCTGGATTTCTTTGTTTGACTCATTTTGGTCCTTTTGCTGTTTCATCATCTCTGCCTAATCTCATTTCATGGCCTGATCTGAGTGGATTTGGGCTTTTCTCGATGAATTATCGACTCACAGTTGCGTTTATAGGTTTGAATTCTCAAATTTATAACGAATCAGATCTAGGTCTCTGTAAAGCTGTAATCTTTTTCAATTTTATGGTTTCCTGTTAATTTTCTACTGGTTTATTCTTTCCTTTTATTTGCTCTGCAGTTGGTCTCTTACTTTTTCTCCTGTTCTTTGCATTGGTGGCAGATTGGTTACGGGGAAGAGGATCTTCTTCTTGAGCTGTCGGCTTGATTCCTTTTGTGCGGATGCATGAACGCTAAAGCTGTTAAAGATGGTTCAATTATTTGAATGATTTCATCAATGTGGTCTAATAGGGACGGTGTTTGATGGATGTATACGAGTCACAGAAGCACACAGCAGTGGATACTCCAAGACTTCCATTGGTTCCAGCTGAAAGGAACGCCAATGCAGCAGCCAGCACACGTCGCCCTCGGACGAGGGAAGTTAGTTCTAGATATAAATCCCCCACTCCATCAACACCTGTTTCTAGGCGAAGCTCTTCACCAACCCTTACAAGAACATTGCAGTCGGCTTCCCAAGTGGTCAGCAAAAGAGCTCTATCTGCTGAAAGGAGTCGGCCAGCAACCCCACCTTCACCCAAAAGTCCCTCCACGCCTGTTCATGATTCATCTGTTGATGCACAGTTGACATCTAGAAGGTTAAGTACGGGCAGCAGGTTACCGGAGAGTTTATGGCCTTCTACAATGAGAAGCCTTAGTGTTTCTTTTCAATCCGATACCATCTCTATACCTGTTGGTAAAAGGGAAAAACCGGTTAGTAATATCTCCTCTAATCGCACATTGAGATCCTCTTCCAACGTGGTTCATAAGCAGGTCGAAACGCCTACAGGATCACGGAAGTCTACACCAGAAAGAAAAAGGACTCCTCTGAAAGGGAAGAGTGCACAAGATCAATCAGAGAATGCTAAACCAGGAGATGGTTTACATAACAGATTGATTGATCAGCATCGTTGGCCTAGTAGAATAGGCGGGAAGGTGACTACTAATTCCTTGAATAGAAGTGTGGATCTTAATGATAAGAATGTGAGACCTCTATCAACACCAGCTGGAAGCAGATTATCTCCTCTCAGAAGAATGCATATGACAGATGGTATTACTAGACCTTTACAAAAATCAGTCAATGATGCCGCGAGGTCAGCATCCATGGAAGAAACAGGCAGAGTAGGGACCAGGGCACACTCAGCGGATGAATCTTTACTCCAGGTATCTGAAAGTCATAAGCTTGTTTCCACAGGTTTGTCGGATAGAGTTTTGCCAGCAAATCCTGCAGTTAGATCTCAGTCGTTGCCTACTCCTGGTTCACGTCCTCCATCCCCTAGTAAAACCTCTGTTAGTAAAGGTATCAGTCCAGCTCGAACAAGGCCTTCTACGCCTCCTTCAAGAGGAGTCAGCCCATCTCGAATAAGGTCATCAAGTGTCTCTAGCCAAGCAAACAATTCCTCTTCTGTTCTTAGTTTTATAGCTGATTTTAAGAAGGGGAAAAAAGGAACTAACTTCCTCGAAGATGGTCATCAGCTACGGCTGCTGTACAATAGATACTTGCAGTGGCGATTTGCTAATGCACGGGCAGAGGCTGTTCTTTACTTTCAGAAAGTAACTGCAGAGGTATGTGCAATTTGGAGGGAGCGATATTTTTTAGATGTGTGAATCCTGAGTCTGCCCATTTATTTCACTTGATATTTTGTTTAGGAGGAATTACTTTAAAGAAATATTTCATTCATACTTCAATTATCTTGATTTTCAGTGAATACTATACCTCTTAACTTAGATCATTTTACTGTTATTTGAATAAAAGTTTCCTCGATATGATTCGTTTTAACCATTTCAATAATATGACCTTTCTGTTTCTCAAACTGTGTGGAATTGTTTGTCTTTTTATGGTTATGCAACAATGGGAGAGAATGGTTATGCAACAACGGGAGAGAAGAAACAAAATAGAAAGGAAAAAGATAAAGTCTTTTAAAACCTTTTTTTTTTTTGGTTTGATACATAATGGGCCTATTTTTCAGGCTAGATGTAAACTATATGGTTACCTACTTTTGAATTTTTCCATCAGTGCAACATTCTTTTTATGTCATGTGAAATTATAGACGTTGCCTTGATGGTGCAGAGAGCTCTCTATAGTGTTTGGAACACTACTCTAGCATTGTGGGATTCAGTAATTAGGAAGAGGATCAACGTCCAACAGTTGACCCTGGAGCTTAAGCTGAATGCTGTTTTGAATGATCAAGTATGCCTCTACTTTATAATGTCTGTATGATTTCAGAATACATAATTTTGCTGGATTAGCCCACTTAACTGTTTCTGATGCCATGAAGTTCATCAACCTTAGCTCAAATTGCTTGCACTCCCCCTTCCCAATATTAACTCTGTTAAGAGTCCCTTTGTAGTTCAGTAAAGAAAAAAGGCGCATGTTCTTAATTTCTTTTGTTTAAAGGGAATAAAATTTCATAAACATAGATGTTTTCTGCGTAAGGAAAAATTTTACTGTATCTCTTATTGTATTGAGTACAATTTGAACATTGATTTTTATCTTCTCCAATCCTTTCTTGGTGCTATTGTCTAATTCTTCCAGTAATTATTCAGATGAACTACCTAGATGATTGGGCTTTGCTTGAAAGAGATCATATCGAGTCTTTATCTGGGGCTGTGGAAGATTTGGAGGCAAGCACACTCCGTCTTCCTGTGACAGGAGGGGCCAAGGTTTGTTTGTTCTGAAAGACTAACAGGGTTAATTTGTGAAGGAGAAAGTTAGTGACATCATCATTGTATTTCTACCTATTTCAGGCAGATATTGAATGCTTGAAGTTTGCTCTTTGCTCAGCTGTGGATGTGATGCAGGCAATGGGATCCTCCATATGTTCTTTATTGTCGAGGGTGAGATTCAAAATTCAATTTTCTCTCACAAGCTTCTCCTGTAGGTTTATCAGATTTGGTTTCTAGTAGTTATTTATGTCCTTAATGCCTGTCTACAAATATACTTAAGCCTGGCTTATGTGCTCTTGCTACAGGTGGAGCAAATGAATGGTTTGGTTTCTGATCTAGCTATTGTAGTGGCAGAAGTGAAAGCTAAGCTGGATGAATGTGAAGCTCTATTGGTCTCAGCAGCTGCTATGCAGGTGAGAATGCACATGCATGGTCACATAACTGAAAATGCTAATGAGTGAAAAACAAATGTAGTGTAAGGACTTTGTTGTTGTCTTTAGGAAATTATTCGTATGAAGATGCATTTAAGTTACTCTGCGTAAATTTGAATAGAAAGTCAAAAACACCATCAAGAATAGTTGCTTTAGTTAGAATAAGTAGTTACCATGTTGTCATTATTACCTGATTTTCTTTTGAGGAACTATATGCCTTCTTTTGAGCTATTGTTTATGTCAGTCTAAACTCCTGTTGACTTCAAATTGCTGCAAACCCCAGTTAGATTCCGTCATGATACAATAAACTTGCAATTTTTCTTTTTCATCTGCTTCTGAGGTGCCAGTTGCCCATTCCTTGGTTCTTTTGTTCCAAGTATTGAGTTCCTAGCAATTCCCTCCACAAAGTTTGCACCACTGACAGTAGATTAAGATACAATTATCCTCTCTCTTACATATCATTGCATAGCTATGTTCATATGTTGATGAACATGAAAATAGTTATATAAACAAATAGGGCAACACTGTTGAGGGGACAGGTTTAGAGAAAACTTATCCATCTGAAGGTGAGATGGAATAAAACAATTGTTAGGATGAACAAGGCCATTTATTTCATGTATTCTGGCAGATGCAGGATGGTGACACGTATCAGCATGTTGTGGTAGTGTTGCAGTGTTGCCGTGTCAACTAGAATTTAAAATTTTTGTGAAGCTTTAGGTATGTTTGTAGTGCACTGTTCTCTTTGACCTTTTCTGGTACTATCTACATTTGGTAGTTCAACCACATTACAATTGAGAATTTACTGGATATGGTCGAGGAATGGGAAGGCGAATTGGATAGAGTGTTGAAGTTGTTGGGATCAATTAACACTGCCTATCAATCGGCCTCATTTTCTCACTCATTTCTGCAGAAAGTTCTATTGTCATTTTCAGTTCTTCAGTTTACATATTCCATGCGTGTTCTTTTTCCGATTGATTGACTGAGATAGACTGCCATTATCCATATCCGTTAAGCGAGACACATTGCGTGAGAATAGGGTTTTGGATTAAGTGGTTATTAGTCTCTGCAAATACATGAAGCTATATCTGCTCATTATGCGGGTATCTGTTGTGCTTGCATGAGCATTGATATGTTTTGACAGAACTAAGACAAAGTAACATTCAGTAATGTTGATTACATTCACAATTTTCTTTTCCGATCAATCATATCTTACACATGACTGCTTTTTAACACTTAAACAGGTGGAAGAATACAGCTTTAGGACTCATCTAATACAGATGAAACAAGCCTTCGAGATGCAACTGATTTTCGCAACGAAAATGCCCCCGTGGCCGTGATTAAACTAACATATTACCACTTCAGGAGCAATGGATGATCCTGCAGGCTTCTCCTGCTCTAGCAATTGTAAATTAATATATTCTGCCTTTTTCTCAATTCAATCAGAAATTTCTTCCTGCTTATAGTGAGCTGACTGCTCTATGCTTTCAACTGTAATTTTTTTAATCACGCAAATGAAAGAAATTAAAAGGAAGCAAAAGGTTCAAACTATGTTGTAGAAACAGAAAAAATGCGGGAGAAAATGAACGAGGAAGAATTATAATGAAAAAATGAAAAAATGAAAAAAATGAAAGTTATTATAATAAAAAAAGAAGTGTATGGTAATTTTAGTAAAATAATATTTTGAATGATTAAACTATATTTTGAAGACATTACCTAGCTGATAATATGCTAATGCAAGCAAATGCTAAAACATTTTTTCTTCCTGAATTATTGGATAGAAAATATCACAATATTCTTGATTTTAAATTTTTTTTATTATAAATAAATGCATAAATTAAATATAATTAATTAAAATATATTAAAAAATTGATGTAAAATAAAAACAAAATTTTATTTGTAGATTTTTAATAAACTTACCGGTGTTAATATTAATGTTAATAATGGTAATCCTAACCAAACACTCCCTTGATATTATTATAGGCAGATATCCGTAAAACCCTTTAAAAACCCCCCACCCTGAGAAAAAGAACCCATGAACAGATGTTCGTAAAACCCATAGCTTCGGTTGCTCGTGCCGGCGATTTCTTCCTCGGACTCCTCCAAAGAGCCAACACTCTATCACACGTCACCCAGATCCAATCTCAAATCCTTCACCACCGCCTCCAAACTCACATCCCCATAGTCACAAAACTCGCTCAAAAGCTCTTCGACTTTGGCTCCACGAACCACGCACTAAAGATCTTCTTTTTAATCCCAAAACCTGATCTTTTCCTCTATAACGTTCTTATCAAGGGCTTAGCTGTGAACAACTCGGCTTTATCTGCCATTTCTTTGTTTTCCCATTTGAGAGGCACTGACCTTACCCCTGATGACTTCTCCTACACTTTCGTCTTGTCCGCTGCAGAGAGTCTCGGGAACTCGAGAGTTGGAATGTCGTTGCATGGAATGGCTATTGTTGATGGGTTTGGCTCAGATTTGTTTGTTGGGTCGGTTCTTGTCGATATGTATTTTAAACTTTGGCGGGAGGAGTTGGCCGACAAGGTGTTCAATAGATTGCCGGAAAGAGATACTATTTTGTGTAATACGATGATTTCTGGCTTTGTGAGGAATTGTTGCTTCAAGGATGGGATTAGAATATTTGGGGATATGGTTTCGGGTGTCGGGCCCAAGTTTGATGTAACTACGGTGATAGCTGTTTTACCGGCTATTGCAGAGTTGCAGGAGTTGAGATTGGGAATGGAGAGTCAGTGCTTGGCTATGAAGTTTGGATTTCATTCTAATGTTTCTGTGCTCACGGGTTTGATTGCGTTGTACTCAAAATGCGGGGATGTTAAGACAGCAATGTTGTTATTCAGGGAGATTCCCTCGAAAGATTTGATATCTTGTAATGCGATGATTTCAGGGCTTACTGGAAATGGTGAGATTGAGTCTTCCGTGAAGCTGTTTAATCAATGGCTTTATTCTGGAGGGAGAGTTAATTCAAGCACAATCGTTGGGTTGACTCCTGTGTATTCACCTTTTGGTCATTTATCTCTTACTAACTGCATACACGGTTTTGCTATCAAATCTGGTTTTGTTGTTTGTCCTCCTATTTCAACTGCATTGACAACAGTGTATTGCAGATTGAATGAAATGGAGTCAGCACGGCAGCTTTTTGATGAATCTTCGGATAAAACTTTAGCTTCTTGGAATGCCATGGTAGCTGGTTATACCCAGAATGGACTAACTGAAACGGCAGTTTCTCTTTTTCATCAAATGCTCTCATCCAATTTCTGTCCTAATCCTGTAACAGTTACTAGTATTCTTTCAGCCTGTGCTCAACTTGGTGCCTTAAGTCTAGGGAAATGGGTTCATAATTTAATCAAGAGTAAAAACTTCGAGTCTAATGTTTATGTTTCAACTGCTTTAATCGACATGTATGCAAAGTGTGGGAATATTAAAGAGGCTCGAAGATTGTTTGAGTTGATACCTGAGAAGAATGAAGTAACTTGGAATACCATGATCTCTGGTTATGGACTTCATGGATACGGGAAAGAAGCGCTTGCAATATTTTATGAGATGTTGAATTCTGGAATTTCACCAACTGGGGTGACTTTTCTTTCTGCCTTATATGCATGTAGCCATGCTGGTTTAGTAAGAGAAGGAGAGGGGATTTTTCATTCTATGGTACATGAGTACAGGTTTGAACCTATAGCTGAACATTATGCATGCATGGTTGACATCCTTGGTCGAGCTGGAAAGTTGCAGGAGGCATTGAACTTCATTGAGGGAATGCCAATAGAGCCAGGTACGCCTGCGTGGGGTGCATTACTTGGTGCTTGTAAGATTCACAAAGATACAGACCTAGCGCAGCTGGCTTCTCAAAGGCTTCTTGAGTTGGACCCGGAGAATATGGGTTACTATGTATTAATGTCAAATATTTACTCTGCTGAGAAGAACTATCCACAAGCTGCTTCTATAAGACAAGGAGCTAAAAAGAGAAAGCTGGAAAAGACTCCAGGTTGCACTCTGATTGAAATTGGTCAGACACCACATGTCTTCACATCAGGGGACTGGTCCCATCCAAAATCAGCAGCAATCTATTTGGAATTGGATAGATTGATGGGAAAGATGAAAGAGGCAGGATTTCAGGCAGAAACTATCACAGCTTTGCATGATGTGGAGGAGGAAGAGAAGGAACTAGCTATGAAGGTTCACAGTGAGAAATTAGCCATTGCCTTTGGTCTTATCTCTACTGAACCTGGAACTGAGATCAGGATCATTAAGAATCTCCGAGTTTGTTTAGACTGTCATACTGCAACTAAATTTATATCTAAGATCACAGAAAGAGTTATTGTGGTAAGAGATGCCAACAGATTCCATCATTTCAAGGATGGTGAATGTTCTTGTAAAGACTATTGGTGATGTATCCTTAACACTGTAAAAAGGATTCGAATTTCAAGCTGACATGTGTCGTTTCAGTTTATCATGGTGCAATTAAAAAAATTGGACAGGAACAGTGTTGTTCTCAGATGTTCAAGATTTTATAGTTGCCTTATACCACACCACAGATGGAATCCAAATGAATGATATCCAACCCAACATCTCTGCAACTTTTAGATGCTAGAATATCTTGGTCTTATTATCCTGATGCCAGATGCCAGAAATGAAAAGATTTGGAAATGGAGTTTCAATGGCATACATTGAGATTAGTTGGTCATTATGGAGGTTCATGTGGAATAAGCTAAGATAAAAAGCCAATCATTTAATCAATTACAAAACTGGGTAGAATGCATATTCTTACAAAGAATTTCACTCTAGCTTTATTCCTTATGCATCCGTGCTGTTGGGTTGTACATCTCAAGTGATATGCTTTCACAAACAAAGCTGTACATGTATCTTGCATGAGATAGAAGACGAAATATAAAAGGAATGCAAGCTTCTTAGCAGTTGATTCCACATTGCTTGGTATCAGGCCCCTTGGATAAGAGAGATTTATGTGTGCCTTGTAATCACCATCTATTCACTCTTGAAAATCTCTAGTGCATTGTTTTTCGTGGTTTTTCTCCCAGTTCTCGGGTTTCCACGTTAAATTTGTGTTCATTGTTATTATTTCTGTTTTCTTTTTTTATTGCTGCATTTATTATTGTTGCGCTTGGTGCAATTGGAATTGCCACAATCCCAACACGACCCTATCGTTATTCAGGAACACAGAAGGATGTAATAGAGCAGATTGTCAGTGAGCTCATGAAACAGGGGTTCATCCATCACAGCTTCGGTCCATACTCATCTCCGGTGGTCTTTGTTAAAAAAAAGACAATTCATGGGGGATGTGTGTAGATTACCAGGAGTTGAATAGGCACACAGTGAAGGACAAGTTTTTGATACCTCTCATCGAAGAATTGCTGGATCAACTACACGATGCTAGCTGGTTTTCCAAATTGGATTTGCGTTCAGGATATCACCAAATTCAAATGCAACCAGAAGACTTCCCTAAAACAACTTTTAAAACACATGAGGGTCATTATGAATTCTTGGTCATGCCCTTTGGGTTAACAAACGCACCTTCCACATTTCAGAGGTTGATGAACGATTTGTTTAAACCGTACCTGCATCG
>JAOQMM010000008.1:176001-199249 GCA_027563515.1 Erythroxylum platyclados | reverse complement strand
ATAGACTCATTTTCATTGGGCCTTGTGTTGATTTGGGTTGGATAACTTGAAGATTGTCTTCAATCTTGTAAGGGCTATTCTTGCATTAGTCATCATTCATAATACTTTATAGCTGCTATCTTGATGCATCTGCATGCACTTGTGCAGTGAGGGGCATTGATTGGCTTAGCTTTCTCATTTACAGATGATATTTAAGAGTTGCTGTGAGACACGTTGTCATTACTGCTTAAATGAACTGCCAATTGATGTGGTCCCTTATACATCTTGTTCAATACCATTATACTGCTCAGAGCTTTGCCAACTGCAAGCTAGAGGCGAGACACTCAGGCACAGACCATATGACAACAATTGTTGGTGTCCTGTTCTGTCGCCCCATTACACCTTTCAGGAATGGGTAGAGATGGACAATCACCCAGAAAGCAAAAAAAAAGCTTGCCAAATAGAGGCCCCCATGATTGGTACCCATTGTTTATGGCATCTGAGATTCCAGCAACAACTCCAACAAGGTTGATGATTAAGATAGTAGTTGGAGGGATGAGGAGGGTTGTCCATTTAAAGGCATATAATTCTCCGAAATCCTCATCATCAGTTGCCTAGGAGGTGACAGTGAAATTCGTGTCAATACCAGCTAAAACCTTCAGAAGACCTTGCACAACAGCAAAAAGGTGAGCTGAGATACCACCAATGACCCAGAATTGCTCATTTCTCCACCATTCTTCAACGCTTACTCCACTCGACGTTAGCTCAAGAATACCCGTTGCAAAGATTGAGAGGAAAAGTGCAATGAAGAAAAGACTTGCGAAAGTGCTTATCTGGTTCAATACAAAGCATAAGCATATAAATTAGGTACATTGGCTAGAAATTCAAACATTTATCTATGTTCACATTGCATAGATTTAAAGATTACCCTTTCTTCAAAGAATTGGAAAGAATATTATTTTGGGAATAAAATTTAAAGTTAAATAAATATGAGTAAAATTACTAACTGCATTTTTTACCTCTGGCATGATGAATTTATCTGTCAGCAAGCAGATTGCAGGTAGGGTGCAGTAGGCAAGAAGTGGTAAGGAAGTGAATGGATAGACAGTTGTGTTAACATATGCAAATCTCTCAAGCCACTTGAGCTTTCCTTCCTTGTAGCCATACCAGACAGGGCTATGTCGGCTGAAGAAGATCTCAACAGAACCAAGAGCCCATCGAAGCACTTGGTTTAACCGATCTGAAAGATTAATTGGGGCTGAACCCTTGAATGCAGGTAACTTCGGCATACAGTAAATTGACCTCCAGCCACCACAATGCATCTTGAAGCCTGTCAGAATCTCCTCTGTAATTGAACCATAAATCCAGCCGAGCTGCATAGACAAAAGCAAAATGCATTTAACCCTTCGAAGTTGCTACTTCTAAGCCATGTGATACTAGAACTTGAAAACAGGAACATTGGAAATTCGAAGCATCTCTACCAGAAAGAGAAATCTTTGCTTTTGGATTTGGATGTGGATATTACCTCAGTTCCCCAATCAGTTTTGTCTTCATAACCACAACTAATTACATGGATGGCTTCTTTAAGCAGAGCTGCTGGACTTGAAGATGGAGGAACACCACCTTCTTCCATTAAAGTTGAAGTCACAAAAACTGCTGATTGTCCAAATCTCTTCTCAAAATTCATCTGAGACATCAGCAACTCTTTGTCATCGTCCACTGCTGCCCCAAAATAGACACATCAAAAGGTAAGCAAACAGGAGTTTAATTAAGAACAAAAAGTTTTAGTAAACAAGTGACAAAAAGATCATTGCAGACCATGAAGGCTTGAAGCTTCCACACTTTCACTCTTCTTAGGATTCTTCTTTCTGCGGGGTCCAAAACATGGGCAGCAGTCACAGGTTACCATCTTTGGACGTTTGGGACCCTTTGGAGGTTCATAGCCATACAGTGCTTGCCTTTTGAAAACACATCCTGTACCAACATAAACTGGGCCTTGAATTCCGTCGAGGCCTTTCATGTTAATCTGCAAAAGAAGAGCAATGTCATTTGATTTCCTCCTTCCGTGATTTATATGCCGAAGAAGTAGAGTTTTTGGTTCACTGTTGGGTCTTACATCAAAGAAAACTGTGTTTCTGTTGGCATAACGATCATGTCTATCAATGCCATCGAATCTCTGAGGAAACTGTACATAGCACACGTTCTTTCCCACTTGAGGGTCCATCAAGAAACACATTGCCTCTCGGACAGCTTTGCTGTTGTTTATATAGTGATCACAATCCAAGTTCAGCATGAAAGAAGCATTTGTAAGCACAGCAGAGACTCAAACCTGGAATTTGCCACAGAAAGTCCAGTACTGAAGCAGACCTTTCAATTGTGGTAGAAAAAGTGGCTAAGAAATTTCTGAGATTTTTGAAGTTACCAGGGCATTCATGGCACCGGCTTTTTTATGATGAGAAAATCCAGGCCTCTTTTCACGGGACACGTAAACTAGGCGAGGGAGTTCATTTCCTTCAATGTCATGGCCTCCACTGTGAGCAAGAAACACTTGAATCATGCCAGGATGATCCTTTGAATTGTTTCGTGGCCACGGTGTACCATCCTGCATGATCCAGCCCTCTGGAGGGATCTTCTGTGCTTTTGCTACAATTGTATTTATCCTAACCTTGAATTCTTCGTACTCTCTCTGTTGAAGACCAGGCAATCAAGTGTTAGCTAAATTGCTGAAGACTACGTTAATCTTGAATCAAATTATATGCAAATTACTAACCTTCATAGCTCGACGTCATTAACAAATGTTGGTTGAACTTTATCCTTCAGGTAATCAACCTTTAGAGTAAAGTACATCTCAGGGGCTCGAGGTTCTATGCTAAACTTCTTACAGAATGGCACCCATTTTCAGAAAGTGCTTCAAAGGTGCACATAGATGCACCATCGTCAGATGGGTATGCTGAGATCTTTTCAACAGGGTAGTCCATGGCCAGGATTGATAAAATTGTGTTTGCAGTAACCAGAGGAGGCTCCTTCATGGGATCCACAGTACTCACAAAGATATCCACTGGCGACAGCATGTTCGGTTCCCCCTCTCTCTCTTGAATCTGCGTTTCCAACACATCAATCATTAAAATAAACGGTAACATAGTCATTTAATATTTGATTTTACCAGTCAAAAGCTCAAAGCCTTGCTGCTATGTTCTTATAATAGTTGCAGATTTGCTTTGAGAATTAAGATTGATTTTGATACAAGTTTACCTGAGAGACAGGCGATCAAGATATGTTTCACGATCAATTGGGAGCCATTTGGGGAACTGGTCAAGAATCCATGAAAATGCAAACCAGATTTCGCAGACCACAGATGTTAGCCAAAGGCCAATAGCATCATGCACAGGGTTCAAAATTCTATAGCGGAGGAAGAATGCTAATATGACAAGGCGAGCCACAATAACCATCCTATACGGATTGATCTTGCTAGATGCTATTGGTACTTTCCTGGAGAGTGGCTGCCTGGTCTCATCAATCCTGCATTTGTTTCGACGTTGCAAACCTGTGATCAAAGAACTGAATCTCCAGATGTTGAACTATGTTGGTTCATTCCATACTATAGAACTGAATACTCACATGGCTGCTTCAGGATCATCTTCAGGTTCAGGTCTCAAATTTCCTTGCTGCAGTTTCCATTCGTCCACTCTATCTTTCCACCCTGCTTCTTTCTTTTCATCCCATCGCACTTCCTGTTGTGACGTATTGTTTAACTACCGTAAGAAATGGTAAAAACATATTGCAATCATTTTAAGCATACCAGGCTCTGAATCTGGATAGGGATGAACTCGTTTATAAGTGAAGCAGATTCTCCATGAGCTCCAACTGGGAACTCACCACTACCCTGAAACAAGTTGATTTATGATCTTGTTTCAAAAACCACGGCCGATTTCAAGATGATTGAGGCAAATCACCAAGATCAAAAGGTGTTAGTAATACTATTCCATTACCGGTCTTGATCTAATCCCAGCTATAACTGGTGGGAATTGCGTGTTTTCTTCGTAGTCATGGCCTCTTCCGTAGGTCGTCTTCCCATGCAGCATTGCTTCTGTGAGATGCTGGTTCTTTTCTTGTACATCTTCTATTTTGAACTCATATTCAATGTCATCAATTTCCTCTTCATCTTCGTCTCCCTCCACTCTTGGACATCCTACACAAATTTGGAATAGATTCCGCCTCTGAACCATCAATTGCTGAAGTAATAACATTAGCAGAAGTAATGGTAATATGCCTTTGAGACGCTTATATCTGGTCTTGCTCTGGGGACATTGTTGTGTGCCCTCTCTCCTTTCATACTCGTAACAAGGTCTACGCACCGGAAAACCACCCTCATTACAAGCCACAAACAATTCTCCGTCGACGGTGAGGCCGACCTCATCACCACATATCTCACAAACTTGACCGTCCCAAGTTCTTCAACGGCTTAGGCTGCAAAAACATGCACATACAACTCACCGACGTTATAAACAAAATTATGAAATCACGTAAAAGCCAACTCATTTGATGGTTTATTGTCAACGGTTGTCTTTGTTACCTCTTCATGACCATGAATGAGGACAAACTCGTTTCGATTGTGAGAGCCGGCGACGAGACCAGCACTGGCTTCCATTGTTGGGATCAGTGGAGGTGGTGAGAAAGAATTTGCTGAGGGATAATTTGAGGGAGTGCTTCTTTTTCTAGAAGAGAAAAAGGGTAAGGTAAAGGATCAACATATATGTCAGCTAATGTGCTCAAGCATAGGTCTGGTGTTGCAACTTGCAAGTTGTTGGTTGCAGAGTCGCCATTGCCTTGAAGCTAAACTTCGTCTATTTTTCAACTACCTATATATATATAATTCCTCACATGTTTATTGTCTTTTTCGGGGAGCCTGAGCTTTCCATTAAGTGCTAATAAGTGACTGAACTTGAAATGTAAGCGAAGTTCTCATTCGTTAGTTGGGTAAGTTGGACACTCACAATCCAGACAGAGTAGCCTCTCCTACTAAATGTTCAACACTTTCTTTTCTCACTTGCTCTTCTGGTGTGAAACAAGATTCATGGAACTGACCTAGAAGATCATCGTCCTGGATACGATCTCGATCTCGATCGTAGACTTGGAGTAAAACCTCTGTTGGGTTATCAGAGTAAGTCGTAAAGATCTGTTCTTTCTTGGTGGGAATGGAAGTGCTCGTTGGAACCAGCACTGTCATGGCTAAAACCAATAATGCTCTTGAGAAGCTCTTACACCAACCCCCAACAGTTCCCGAATCTTGGGAGTTTTTGTCTGTTGTCAACTTTGACATTTATCCGCTGCACTTTCTGAACGGATCGATGTTCAACTCTTCAAATACTTCGGGTTAGTGCTCATTTCCATGTCCACCTGGCTCACCTCCATGGAATGAACTCGTTTTCATGATCGATCGATACGTGGCAAAAGCTTATTCTGCCTCAACTCCATTGAATCCAACCGACACGTGTGGGTCAGGATTATAAGAAGAACCACTTGGCAAGATGGGGGGTTGAATCTAATCTAGGGCAAACGTATCCAGGGACTGTAACGCACCCTTACGGAATTAATACACGACGTCGTTTAGTTTTGTCGTTGGGAAATTTAATTACCTCATGGAAGTTCGTGAATTCATTTTGGGAAATTATTTTTATTCTCTGTGAATTACCAATATCGCCCTTCTTATAACACTTAGGCATACTTGACACATGTTCCGTTAGAAAGTGAAAGTACTTAGTTGCCCTTTAGCAGTTCGAAGTGTTGTAACCGATTAAGTATGATGTTTTTATGATTGTAGTGATTAAACATTCACTCGAGTTTTGTGGAATGTCGATTGACTTTTGGTATTCACAATGAATAAGTCAAATTTGAGTTTAATTTAAAAATTTATTAATACGAAGTTCAATTGAAAAATTAAAGTGATATTAAATTAAGTCGAGTTAAGTCAATTTAATTTTATCACTTCGACTTATAATTCACTAAAAAGACTTTTTAAGTGAAAATACATGGAACCTACTAAGAAAGTTCAATCGGAGAACTAAAACAATATAGTTCTATAGGGTTAATTACTCAATTTTTTAATTATAGCCTGAATTTTAAAAAGTAGTAATAAAATATTCAAACTTTCAATTTTTTTTAATTTTAGCCCGAACTTTAAAAAGTAGTAATAAAATACTTAATCTTTTAATTTTTTTCAATTCTATTCTGACGTTAGTGTTTTCATTAAGTTTACTGACGTGTCTTGCCATATATTTCAGAAACCTTAACTATAGTACATGTTAGCCAAAATTAACACAATAAATGAAGATTAATGAAATGACGTCATTTTATCACATAATTAAAACGACATTGTTGTTTAAAAATGACCTAAATTAAATTACGCAACCCTAACAATCTCACGCTTTGATTTTAGTTTTTCCCTTTGTTTTCAATTTGTTCTCTCGACGCCCTCATCCTTCGATTTTCAGATTACGCAAACCTGATGCCCTCACACTAAGGGCATTACGAAAATGAACTAAAAATAAAGAGCTTACTGGTGCAATATACTGTAATGCAAGAGTAGTTTGGGACCTCAGAAAAACAAACAGAAAATAAAAGATTGAGGGCATTGGGAGAACAACAGATAATGTCAAGTTATAATTGAAGAAAATTAAAAGTTTAGATATTTTATTGCTACTTTTGAAGTTTGGGTTAGAATTGAAAAAATTAAAAGTTTGGACATTTTGTTGCTGCCTTTTAAAGTTTGGGCTATAATTGAAAAATTGACGAAAGTTTAGATTTTTTTTATAATTATCCTTAATAAAATAATGTTATTTAAAAATATTTAATAAAATAATCTTTATTTTATTCAAACTATTCATATAAAACTAAATTAAGTCCAACCAATTGTATCATATTTAGATGTGATTCACTCAAAGCACTTCTATATATGGATATTCGAGAATAAAAAAAGTTTCGAACTTACTAATATTATAGAATATTAACCTGGCTTTTGTTAAAACAGCAAACTAAGCTCCATATGTGGAAACCTAATTTTATGCTAAACATGTAATATCAACAGAAGAGGGAAGGCATTTTGGTCAATCAAAAGATGGAATAAAATCTAAAAAACCATTAATGAAAAATAAATTAAAAAAAAACCACTCTCTCTTGCTTTCTCTCTCCTAAACGAGGGTTTGTATGTGTTATTATCCCCCACCAGCCTTCGCGTCACAATACCCGCTTCTCTCCTCTTCTTTGCTCTTCGCAGAAGAGAGAGGAAAGTCTAAGCTCTTCAATCTACAGCTTTTGCACCTATCTCTTTTCCTATCTACTCTCTATATACATACATAGATTAGATTCTACACATAAAGTTTATATCTTTACGAGAACTTGTTTTTATCCTGATTCAGCCCCCTTGCTATTCTAGCTGAGTCTGCAGGGAAGAAGAGACGTAGTTAACAGATTATAGAAAAGATTGTTTCTTTTTTATTGTCTTTGTTGTATCTTTTCTGGGTCTTGCTTCTTTTGGTCCATTTCTCTCTCTATCTATTGATATCGACGGCGGAGATTCGTTCTCAGAGTGAAAGATCGAGGTATGCAGCAAGGTGATCAAACGGTGTTGAGCTTGAGGCCTGGTGGTGGTCGAGGAAGCAGACTCTTCAACATACGTTCGGAGTCCTCATCCACTACTAGCTCTTCTTTTTCGTCTACTTCTTTTGCCTTTGGTGATGCTCCTCTTTTGCGTCCTTATGGTGGCACTGCTTCTTTGAAGGTTTTTCTCGTTAACCATTGTGGATCTGGACTCGTTTGATGCGTTCGTGTGTTTGTTTTGATTTATGGGAATAAATTTACGTGTTTTAGATTTTCTTTCGGGAGGTTTCTTTTATTGATAAAGTTCCTGGCTTTTAATTCTAATATTGGAATTTTCTTTTGTCGTGGTATGTGGTTAATATATTGGATCTGTTCATTATCTCTTCTCCCTTTATATTTGCTTGTTATGGTTCTATGTGGTGTATGTGAGCTGGGTTGGCTTTCTTTGTTTCTTCGTGTGTGTTTGCGAGAATCATTGTCCTATGTTGGATTATTTCTCACAAGTAAATTTTGATGCCAAAAAAGGGAGTCTTAATACCTGTTCGTGGTTTCTCTACTACTTTTGAGATTAGTGTTTAATGGAAGTATGTCTGAAGATGAAATAGAACCGAAAAGCAGGTTTCTGTTATATCGATGTTTATTCTTTTCTCGAAAATGTTTTGGAATACTACCTTTTTAATTTATTTTTCTTATTGAGTCACATATGGTTTCTTTTTACATATGTAGTTATATGGATGTTGAATGCGACATTGAACTCTTCAAATGTCCTAATTCTTGGTTGGGCACTAAATATGTGTTCCTGCTGTAAATATGGACAAATAGTAATATTTTAGGGCTTAGGTGGGCACTTGACGAGCTTTAAATTGCCCATATATCAACCTGCTAACATTTTTTCTTTTTGTAGTAGAGAATCCTGAAAAAATGGAAAATGATAGGAATTTAGTTTGGTATGATCGTTGCTGTATTAACCATGCATGATAAGTTGTGTTGTGGCCTGTTTGGTTCTGCCTTGTTGTCTGAATGGCTAAATTTTTTTTCCAGTGTGACACATTTGATTAATAATTGACTAAATTGGCGTTGTTTGTTAAAGAAATGAATGATGGTTTGAGTAATTGGGATACTGTTGTTCTACTGCTATTTCAATTTGGTTCACTTATGACACATTGGAACCTAGAAAAAGATGATGATGCCAATGTGATTAATATAGTAATTTTTTGCGATTATGACTTTTCATATGACATTGAGTGGTCACCAATATCTTTGCTGATTCATTTGTAAAGTTTCTGATTTCCTTTAGGTCTTCATTTCGTTCTATTTGAGATAAAGTTTGAAGTGCTGCTGTAGCTACTTGTTTTATTCATATTAGTTGATACTGGCATCAGCTTTGACAATATTTTATCTTAGGTTTCATTTGTTTGATCTATTGTCTCTTTTCTGGTGCGTTTCTTGCTTACTTATGGGCTTGCCTATTATTCTGCCAGTTGCTCATGAAAATTTTGTTTAATGTTTAAGGTTCTTGACTCATATACATATATTTGTATTTCTTCTTCAGACTGGAGACTTGCGATTTGAAGGCCGTGAGCGAGTACACCATACAAGAGAGCAGTTGTTTCAATTTAGGGAGGTAATGCTTGTAAGGGGTTGTTTGCATGCAAGAAGCATGTAATTTGCAGCTTCGGCATGCGATTTAAAATGGTGTTCGTGTGAGTGTATCACAGATATGGACAAAAAGATTTAAGACTCCGGGTGCAGGTTGCTCTTTCTGTGGCTTAGTATTGCATCTCTGTTGTTGCAGTCATCCATGCTGTTCTCTTCATTTTTCACTCTTTTAGATCCATATCCGTTTTTTGGTTTCATGAACAAATGCTCGGGAAATAAACAGATTTTTCTATTGTTGTGTTTTAACTATTTACCTAACTTATTTGCTTTCAACTACTTAGATTCACATCAGGAATGAACTTCCAACTGGTTATCTGTATGCTTTCTATTTCTAATTAAGTTCATGATTTTCCTATAGGGTGCTGTGGTTACTGATGAGATTCTAAAAGTTAAACGGGAAATTGAGGCTGAGCTATTTGGTGAAGACCAAAGCTGGACTCGCGGAGAGAGCACTGTGAGTTGCTATCCTATTTTCACTTTCTAGCTTGGTGGTTTATATTCCCAGGCAATTTTGTTAAGTTACAAGATAAAATGTTTGAATCGCTAGTAGCCTTTTGCATATATTGAGTGCCCAATGTGTATATTTACTGGTATTTGTGTTATTGAATTATTATTGCATGTAAGTTGTCAATTTTAAGATAACAATTTCTGCTGGTCATCCCAGACACTGAATCAATCGCAGAATCGTTACTTGGAGCCGGACAATCGTGATTGGCGTGGCCGTTCTGCACAATTTCCAACATCTGGAGAGGATAGGTCCTGGGATTCTGTTCGCGAAAATAGAGAATTTGGGGGCAGATATGATCCCAGGCAGCCTGAATCAAATCAATTTAATCGCCAAGATCAACTAAACTTCCAGTTTGCTAGAGCTCAAATCTCTCCTAGTCAAGTGGTAATCTAGCTAACTTACATTTTTACATTTTTTTTCCCGGTGATTAATGTTCTTATTATATTTGATTACTTAATTTCCTATCAAATGTTGTTTACTCTCCTTTGACACATGGTGTTGTTGTTGGCACTATTGCTTTTCCTTTTCTTCTGGAAACTTCATTTCATTTGTCCTTGCACCTTGGTCTTAATTTCTGTACCTGTGTTTCTCGTGTATAACAGGGAGCACCAACCCCTAACTTGGTGAAGGCTGAAGTGCCATGGTCAGCTAGAAGGAGAAATCTTTCTGAGAAAGATCGTGTCTTGAAGACAGTGAAGGGGTAAAGATAAGCATACAAATATTGTTTTATATTTTATTTACATTATTCATTTGGTGAAATTTTGCAGTTATATGCATAATTTGATTTCGGAGATGGGGGTTTTCTTTATATTCTTCCATATCCTGAATATCCACAAACTAATTTCATTGATTGTTTAGTAAATTTATTCAATTGAAGTTGGCTTAATTATTAAGGAATTTTCTTAGTCAACTATGATTTTTTCCTTTGATACAAGACGAACAATTTCATTGTTAAGTTGCAATTGATGCTATTAACACTATATTTGGGGTAGATACCTTTCAGTCTCAAACAAGAGGAGAATTCTTCAATAGAATCATTCTTGCCCCTCATTTCATTGGTTTCTCTGTTGTCAAAAAAGTTACATGATTGTTATATGATATTCTTCTGACGCATGGAGTTATTACAGAAATATTAACTGATTTTTGAAAATAGTGAGATTTGCTCGAGATTTATACTATTAGTTGCATCTCTAAATGAGTTATACTGCTTTTAACACAGGATACTGAACAAGCTCACACCTGAGAAGTTTGATCTTCTCAAGGGACAACTTATAGATTCTGGCATAACGTCTGCTGATATCTTAAAGGTGAATCCATTTGTATCATATATACGTTCTGGTTTTAGCTTCCTACTGGCTGTTGAGCTCACAGTTGTCATGCACTACAGGATGTTATCTCACTTATATTTGACAAGGCAGTTTTGGAACCCACATTTTGCCCCATGTATGCACAGCTATGTGCTGATCTTAATGCTAGGCTCCCTCCCTTTCCATCAGATGAACCGGGTGGCAAAGAAATCACGTTTAAGCGAGTTCTGTTGAATAATTGTCAGGAGGCATTTGAGGGGGCTGATAAAATGAGAGAGGAAGTAGGACAGATGACAGCTCCAGAACAGGAACTTGAGCGTAGGGATAAAGAACGATTGATCAAAATTCGTACTCTTGGAAATATCCGCTTGATTGGAGAGCTTCTTAAGCAGAAGATGGTTCCTGAAAGGATTGTCCATCACATTGTTCAGGTTAGCATTGTAGATTCTTGTAATGTTACTTCTATCAAATTGTAATTGATGCTTCATTCATTTATATTCCTATCTTTATATGTGAAACAGGAGCTTCTAGGACCTGACAATAAAGTTTGTCCTGCCGAAGAAAATGTTGAGGCAATATGCCAGTTCTTCAACACGATTGGAAAGCAGCTTGATCAGATCCCAAAGTCACGGCGCATCAATGATTCCTACTTTAGTCGGTTGAAGGAATTGTCATCAAACCCTCAGCTGGTTCCTCGACTGAGGTTCATGGTTAGGGATGTTCTTGATTTACGTGCAAGTGACTGGGTTCCTAGACGTGAAGAGGTAAGACTTTTGTTCTCCAGTGTTGAAATTAACTGGTCGATCAATATGATCAGAGTTGAGACAATAATCACTTTGTTGTCGCAGGTCAAAGCCAAAACAATTACTGAAATACATTATGAGGCAGAGAAAAATCTTGGCCTGCGACCTGGTGCTACTGCAAGCATTAGGAACAACCGGGGTGTTATTTCTGTGGTGCCGGGGACTGTTGGCCCTGGGGGCTTCCCCATCAGCCGACCTGGCTCAGGTGGTATGATGCCTGGCATGCCAGGAACTAGAAGAATGCCTGGGATGCCTGGTATATCTGATAGTGACAATTGGGACGTGGCCAGAGCACGTTCTATCCAAAGGGGTGATGGTCCAATAATGCAGACTGTAGGGCGTGTACAATCATCAACGGGGAACAAATCAACTTCACTTAATACAAGGCTGTTACCTCAGGGTAGTGGTGGATTCACAAGTGGGAAGATTAGTGTGCTCTTACAGGGATTGGGCCCCCCTTCTTGGCCTTCCAACTCTGGTTTTGGTACAGAGCCTCCTGTACAAGCCCCTCCTCCACCTAGTAAGACTTCTACTACACCTTATATGCCTCCAATTTCAGAGAAACCAGTGCCTGCATCCGCAAAGTTGAATGTCGATGAACTTAAGAGAAAAACAATTGCAATTCTCAAGGAGTACTTCAGTATCCGTCTTTTGGATGAAGCCCTGCAGTGTATCGAGGAACTGAAATCACCAGCTTACCATTCTGAAGTTGTCAAGGAAGCAATCTCTGTTGGACTGGAAGAAAACCCGCCATGTGTCGAATTAGTTGCCAAGCTGTTGGAATATTTGCTCAATAAGAAAGTTTTGACAGCTAGAGATGTAGAGACTGGGTGTTTGCTCTACGGTTCTATGTTGGATGACATTGTTTTTGATTTACCAAAAGCACCTAGTAACTTTGGTGAAATTATTGGGAAGTTAGTTTTGGCTGGAGGTTTGGACTTTGTAGTGGTGAAGGAGGTCCTTGAGAAGATGGCAGATGAATATTACCGGAAAACCGTACTGGAGATGGCGATCAGGGTCGTGAGTTCTAATCCGAATGGTGGAGTTATATTGGATTCTCAGGCAGCTGAGGTTGAAGCTTGCCAGGGTTTGCTTTAATAATTTAGGCTTTAGACTTCACAACCGAGTTGTTTCTATAATATGCGCATGAATTTTGTTCTTTCTTTCATAATCTGCCCTCTCGGGATGCATGGTCTGAGGCAGGCAACTTGTACTATCTGATCAGCTGAAGCTGCCAGGAAAAGGGTCGTCTTGTTTCTTTCTTGAGTTGTACATTTTTCACCTGAGGTCCCACAGCTGTGTTTTATTGAGTTCAAAGAAATCAAACCACAGTGGTGCCCCCCTGTTGTTGGAGAAGAGAACCAAAAAACAAAAAAAAAAGTGGTTTTGTATTTGATTAGTTTTTGATTAATTTTGTTTAATTTGACTTAGTTTCTGTTCAGACTAAATAAAAGAATTTTTTCCTTTAAGCTCCGTTACCTTTTAATCTTTTTTTCTTCCGCAATTATTCGGTACATATTGTAGATCAACTTTGATGTACGAAGGTGTGGGTTAGCTAAATCCGCCCCGCGAAACGACGTCGTATTTATATGCTAGTATGTGTTACTCTTAAAAGTGGGTGGGAACCATCATCCCGCGTAAATGGTTACGATGGAGGCTGCTACGTCAAGCCAACAAGTAACTAACGACGATCAGTCGCTAAAACTAGCCGTAGCCGTCGCTCTTCTCCGATCGAAGCTCCTTCATAAGCAACCTTCTCAATCTGACGCCACTCGTTGGAAGCTTAAGGCCTCTCTCGAAACTTCTGTTTCCTTTTCTCCTATTTCCGTTTTATAAGTGAAGCCAATGTCGTACTGGTTTAACTTGCGGCTCTATCTGTTAGGCTAAGGAGCGGAAGCAAGAGATTCTTCGACTCAGAGAAGATCTAAAGGAAGCTGAAGGTTCTCTCTATCATTTGAATATTCATTCTGCTGACGATAAGTTTCTAATTTCATTTTGATTATTTGTTTTTAGATGCGTCTCGGTTTGATCTTTTCCCCAATACTGCTTCATGCAAGTGCTACTTCTTTCTCAATTTGGGGAAGCTTCCTGGAGATTCCTCTCAAAGTAGATTCAACGATGTTCTTCGCCGTCGTTTCCTCAGACAAGGTCTCCCTCTTTATCTTATTGTTGTGTTCTCTGCCTTTTCATTCCTGTTTCTCAGTTCTCGCCACAGATTAGGAGTTCTCTCTTGTGTGCTTCCTGTTCTTGCAGTGAGGCTGAGAGAAAGAAGGAAAAGATCGAGTGATTCTAATCAACGACGTTGCTTTTCAGGTATTGAAGCGTTAACTGATGATTTACTCCTTGCTTGTAACTGACCATAGATTAATTAGAATAATATGTGGTTGGGTGTATCTAGAACTTATAGTGGAGGATATTCATATGCTATTGCCAAATTAATTATTGCAGACTTGAACAATGTGGAGGAAGAGGAGCAACTAAGGGCTTCTGTTGATTTTCTTGTAGACCTATGCGACTCTACTTGTCCGGTGAGTCTCTAGTTGGTCGCTCTGTCATGCTAAAGATGAATATATATTTTTTTAGTTTCTTGCTTATTTTCATGGAAAAATTTTAAGTGCATTTCACTTTGCAGACCGAGGAGATAAATTTTACGAACTGGTCGCACCAAGCTGTAGACTTCATTCTAGGTCAGATATTACGTTTGGTGTTCTTAAATAGAAGTACAGTGATCGACGTTGAATCTTGTCAAGACAAAAACCTAATACTTTTTATGGACTTCACTTTGACCTCTTAAAAATTCATCAAATTTTCACCACTGTAGCGCAATCGCAGATAGTAGGTAGAGATCTATCGATTTCATGAGTGTATACAATTAATAGGAAAGCTGAAAAAGTAAGGACCAGAAGAACAAATTTTTGTGTACTGCGAAAATGGGAAGCAAACTTATGCTCAGTGCTGTGGCTACAGTGTCTGGTGATTCCGAGGAGTTTGGGTACTAGCTCAAATGTCATTTTGGTGATTAAATTCACATTTTTTTCCCATCATTGTACTGACAGAATAGTGCTTATGTCACTTCTAAATTTGAAACATCTCGTTCTGTTCCTTGGTTACTTCAGGGATGGATTTCCTTGGGTTGAAATCTCCATTTTCATTTTCTATGGACCTTATATATGAACATAAGTTTTCTTTTATTTTTTAACAAAGCCAGTGGGCAAGTAGCTCAATCTTCTCTCTGGATGGATTATTTCAATCGATAAAGATAGAGAAGACTTTTGTATATACTGTTCGTTGCTTTGTCTCTTCTTCTAATGAAAACATGATTTTAACCTTCGAAGAACTTCCTCGTGTTTTTTAGTATCGAGTTTCAGGGTTAATCATTCTTTTAGGTCAAGGTTCATCTTTTCATGAAAGAGCCTAAGATTGTCTTTGTCTACCCTAGCCAGCTCGCAAAAGTCGAAACCCAGCTTAAAATAATGAAAACCAATAAGATATCTATTATTTGTGAGACCTGTATGCCGGTAACTTTCTGAGATTTCACTTCTGCGTTGAAACTTGCAGAGGGGTTGGAAGTCACGAAGAGTTACGCAGCAATCAAGATGTTGGAGAAAACTTACTCGACGTGATGTCATCCAAGAGTAATATTTCCTCGGGAATATTTGAACCCGCTTATGACTACTTGAAGAAAATGGACAGTAACTGGGAATTTACGAGCTCCTCATCGTCTTTTAATACTCTAGAAAAGCACTTGAACGGGTTTAACGAGAACTTGATTGAAAACGAAAGGCTCACCAAGTTGGAAGGAAACTGGTCTATTGCACCACCCGACCCAGAAGTGACTCGTCAGTACTTTGATCCGCTCACATGCAACATATCACTGACTTCTTCCTTAACTCAGTTCTCGCTGCCTCAAACTTACAGTAATTCCACAACATGTGGCATGAGAACGAGTAGAAGTTCAGGGATCTTGCCGTGTTATAATCATGATGATCCAAAAGCAGATAGCCAACATCGTGACATTGAAGTGCCTGGAACTTTTCTTCCAAAATCAGTAAGCATTAATGATTTTGGTCAGTCAGTAGTGGGAGATAATAGCAAAATTTGTTGCGACGTCCAAGATACTACATGCACAAGTAGTCGAAAATTTTCTGATATTATAAACTTCCGTAGTCGATTTACCAAACCCTTGATCGATATTCAAGTACCAAAGTCCTCCTTCAGTCCCTTGAATTGTAGAAAGCAGAGTCTTCAAGCTTCTACTATGGTAAGTAGGCCCCTCGACAAACTAGTTTCTTACCATAGTTCCATGTTCTAGTTATACAATCATCATATTTCTTTATCAAATATACGTTACTTTTTGTACAGACAAGGAGAAGTCAGGGAAATACAAATGAAACAAAGAAGAAAAGATCGGAAGATGCTTCAGACACTGTCCTGAAGAAACCTAAGCAAGAGACTCCCATAGTTTCATCTGTTAAGGTATGCATTTCAGAGGATAGACATTTCATGTAATTATACGAGTAAAAGCTGGTGCATAAGCCCTGGAATTATGTGAAAACATACAACTTTTGATCGTTTTCAGACACAGGCACCAAAAGTCAAGCTTGGGGACAGAATAACTACTCTTCAGCAAATTGTTTCGCCATTTGGAAAGGTAACACAAACAATACGGTGCCCTTTTGAATTTCTCGGTATTTTATTGTTAATGGAAACTCTTGGCCCATGCTATTATTGTCTCACTTTTAGTAATGACTTGTTTCCTTCTGTTTTCAGACCGATACAGCCTCTGTGCTCTTAGAAGCAATCCAGTATATAAAATTCCTGCAAGAGCAAGTGCAGGTGATGATTTATTCGTCATATATGTCATCTTTTATCACATCGGCATATTGATAAGAATAATTGTCAATGAAATTAAGTTGTCATACAGTAAAGAAAAGTAGAACTCATATAAAGCACCATTTGAAGCCATCCAAATGATAAGAAACGAAAAAGTGTTTACAGGCTTGAAGTTTGTAACAGCATGACAAATTCCAATAATTGAACAACACTCTTTGATCCAAATTTTCTCATAACCGTTTATCATCTCTTCTTTTTTCAGCTTTTGAGTAATCCAAGCATGAAGACAAGTTCACACAAGGTATGCAAAGCACATTAACTATTGACTTCTTGTTTCCTAAATTATTAGGTCTAACTTAGAAAATCGGACCTTTTTTTTTCTTTCCCCGGTATGGTCGTATATATTATAGGATCCTTGGGGAGGCATGGACAGGAAAGATAAAGGAGAGGTGAAATCTGATCTCAGAAGCAGAGGTCTTTGTTTAGTTCCCATCTCATCCACACCTCAAGTCTATCATGAGAACTCAGGATCAGATTACTGGACGCCTACATATAGAGGATGCCTTTACAGATGAGAATACATATATAAGTGTACATGTGTTTAGAACTTAATTAGAGTGAGTAATGAGACTACAAGCTGAGGTCTGTTAAAAAATTTGGAATAAAAGAATGCAAAAATAATAAATAAAATTTTCCTTGTTTGGAGGTTCAAGTGAGGCTGGTTTATTTGGTTGCTCAATCCATATATTGTTGCTAAATCACGTAAGATTAATGACCTTTTCAAGAACTAATGCCTAAATTCTATAATACTAATCGGGATTTAGTTGAGTATATATGAAACTAGAACTAAATTCGGTGTTTTGTATCGATTTCTTTTACGAATTCTTTTAAAATTTTATATTTTGTTTAAATAGCTAAAATTAATTATAAGTACATATATAATGTTTTTATCTAATATGTGACAATGTTTCTATTTTATTCAAAGTATGTCATTTCTATTGAGACCTTTTGTTAGGCGTATTCAAATTAAATCTTTACTTTACTTTCAATTTATTAAACAAATTAGTGTATGGCAAATAAGAGTCGATGTCACGAGGAAAGTTCCTTTAACTAATTAAGTTTATTTAGGAATAAATCTAATTTAAGATAATATCTTCAACTAAAAAGAGTATCAAGATTTCAATTATGATATTAAATAGGGGCAACTTTTAAACAAGAAAGACACAATATAAAAGAAATAATTTAGATAATAAAAGATGCATAAAAAGAAATGATACAAGTAATTATCTTTTTATTTTAAATTCAGGTTTACAAACCAAAATCTTGAGCTTAATTTCATCTCAAATTAATTCCTTAATTGATCCTTTCGTTTAATGTGATTAAACTCTGACAATTTAGAAATATGAGAGAATTTTTTCCCTAAATGTAGACAAATGATTGATGCATTAAATTAGTCTATCTTTTCAATGTAGGAAATTGCATCGTAGCATTAAAACTTAAGGAAAACCCACTCTTTGAAACCTAACAATTAGTATTCAAGTGTAGAAATTTTACTTACTTCAACATTTAGGTCATGATCATCCTAATCTCCAAGATATAATGCTGGAATTTCCATATGGCGATGTCAATAATTGTGCAGGTCTGAAAATTTCAGCCTAGGAAAATTGTTTTCATTCCTCTCCCATGACTAAATTACCTTCTAATCATCTTCCCACATCCATTTAAGCCTGTTAGGAGGTAAAGTTATAGCGTAATATCAGGAGTATAACTATAGTTGTTAGGTTGTTCTTATCCCTTACACTCTTCTTTATTCTTATCTTATCCCTTAGACCTCTGTAATCCATCTCTCTGTTGTAACTAAACTCCTATTATTCTGTAACAAACTGTAACAGTTTCATGTATATAATGGAGAAATACATGATGGGATGATCATTCAAGAGATCACCCTCATTTATACTCATATTATTAAGTTGGTATCAGAGCAATATCGATCCACTTAATTACTATGGCTCAAAATTCTAAAAATCCCACACCAAACACTACCAACATCCTATCCTTTATTAGCAATTCATCAACCAATATTAGACTTCCAAACATCTCAATACAACTTCAACTTGACAATCATGGTTCGTGGCAACAGATTGCCAAGCAAGCTCTTCAGCCTTTGAACTCGATCACTTTCTTAATGAAGATTCAATTCTTCCAATTATTATTGAAGTGCCAAATAGCAATCCACCAACAACCCAGTCAAATCCAACCTATGTAGCCTAGAAGAAGAAAGACGGACTTGTTTTGCTATCGCTAAAGTCCACCATATCACCTCATATTTTTGGCTATGTATCCCAAGCAAACACTACTCATGAAACATGGACTATTATTGATCAAGTTTTTCAAACTCAAGCATGCTCCCACATCATGCATGGACGATATCAATTGCAAAACCTCACGAAGGGGTCCCTTTTCATTCTTGAATATGTTGAGAAGAAGAGACTTTTAGCTAACAGCCTTGCTAAGAGACTTTTAGCTAACAGCCTTGCTAAAGCACAGACCTCTATCAACAAGGATGAACTATTTTCCTATATTTTGTTTGGACTGGACTCCAGCTACGGTCCGTTCCATACAAGTCTTGGCATTCATCAAGAGCCCATTTGATGTGATTAGCTACTTGGCTTGCTTCTTCAAGAGGAGCAGCGTATGAATGAAGAATCTCAACTTATTGAAGTATCTGCTAATATGGCACAACAATCAAACACATAAGGTCAGGGATTTCAGAAGAACAAATCTGAGTCTTCTTTCTCACACTCCGATTCCTACGGTGCCAATCGCTCTCCTCAGTCCATTGATAATTCGTTAAAGGGCAAACGAATTATATGTCAGATTCACCTGGACATGGTGCTCGTAATTGCTACCAACGAGATAACAAAAACACCTACGCCACCATTGTTGTTCTATGACAACCTTAGAGTCATTTTTCCCTCTGCCAATCCAGTTGTTCATCATCGCCCCAAGCACTTCGAGGTGGATCAACATTATATTCAAGAATTATTGAGCAAAATCAGCTTCATATTCGACATATTTCAACTACTAATCAAACAATCTATATATTTACTAAGTCATTAAGCTTAGCTCGGTTTGCTATTCTACGGTTCAAGCTCAATGTTTGTTCCCTCCCATTGGGCTTGCGGGGGGGGCTGTTAAGAGATAAAGTTGCAACGAAATATCAGGAGTATAACTATAGTTGTTAGGTTGTTCTTATCCCTTAAACTCTTCTATGTTCTTATCTTATCCCTTAGACTCCTCTATAATCCATTTCTCTATTGTAACTAAACTCCTATTATTTTGTAACAAACTGTAACAGCTTTATGTATATAATGGAGAAATACATGATAGCATGGTCAGGCAAGAGGTCACCCCTATTTGTACTCATATTATTAAGTAGGCCTAAGCTAAGTATTTTTGCAATTTTAGACAAGCCAATATAAGTAAAATAAATTCTTTCACTGGTCTGCATTTTCTGGAAAACTATCTTTGTACCTTCTATGAAATCACCTTCAAAGTTGTAGTTCTAGATCTTAATACTTATCAAACTAAGATTTAGATGTCACATAGACATAAGTAAATGTTGATCAAGTGGTGGAGCAATATAAATCAACAAAATAGGAGAACAGAGATTGAGTACAAAATTGGTGATCGATTATGCACAATACAACTCATTTGCGTATTAACTACTTCTAGAGTTCATTTAGGCTTGAAACCATGATCTAATTTATTCATCTACATACTTTACTTATCATTTAATTATTTGAATGCTAGAAAATAGGTTATAGCTCAAACATGAGCTCAGAACTCAAAATAACCAGCATACATCATAGAACATGAAATTTGAAAGTTGTAGTTTTTAGATTTAAACTCAGCAGCAGCAAAAATCAAATTAAGTAGATATTTCAACATCTAATTTGCTTCCTAAACTCAAAACAACTTGATTAATGATTTCACAACCAAGAATAAAGCATTTGACACTTCATTCAAGTACAAAATCTGAACAAATCTTCATAATTTTCAGTTAGATAGCCCCTATTTCATCTTGTAATACTTTTAAGATAATCCTAAATTGGTGTTTATGCATCTAGTTATATTAAGGCACATATCTTTACATAATTCAACTAATAATACAACCTTTCTATAAACTCATGAACTGTTAAAAAAAATCCAAATTTGTCATAACCATATTAATTGCAACATTTTTGTATATAATATCCAATGCATTGTTCTTTTGAGTACATTAAGCTATGCTATTTTTCAAGTTGAGAAGAGATTAAACATACATAATGAAGCACATCTAAAGGAAAATAAAAATTTGGACAACTTGGATTAAATCTCTAGCAATGTACAAAATCAACATAGATTTGATCATTCTTCATTTATCGCGTATCAATCATTATGTTCAATTTTAAAGTTCAATCCAATTCACAACATAGGAATAATAATCCCACTTAGACTATGCTGAATATAACACTTGTAATCATGATTCAAAAGAAATTTAATTAAGTTGTCCATATTCATCCAATTATCCTCACATATAAGAGTAGCCTTATCAATGAGCTAAAATTATGAAAAAATTTGAAACCAAAACATTAATAACAGAACCTATAAATTTAGTTAAACTAATACTTATATAAAAAGAGGGAGATTGCGGCTCAAAACGAGTCTAAAAATTAAAGAAATAAAACATAAACTAATATAATATTCACAAATGAACAAGCATATTTAAAATTTTAGTTTAGTCATATAATTTCGACATATCATGATAATCTGAGACATTTAGCAAGTTGAATGTATAAAACCAACCAGCTGGTTTCTATTTGTTCTTTTTCATAGAAATTCAACTAGCTCAATCAAAACACGTTAAGCACAAGGAAACACATTCAACAATAGAAATTTTCATAAGAACATCAAAATTCCAACTCATAGAACTCCAAATGAATCACTAATTCTACTTATCATATTTAAATAATTAAGGATTTACCCAACCAAATATGAACATGAATAAACACAATCAGAAATCCAGCAATTGATAGTATTAAATCATCTCAGAATAACTTGAATTAATCCAAAAAATGATATCTCAAATACTCAAAATAACATTTCTATACTGAAAATTTAATAATTAACATATCGAAAGCTTGGAAAATCAGAAACAAGGAGAATGAGGGATTAGGAAAACTCATTTGACTTACTCCACTTCATAGACCCTGGACCAACCCTTTCAAGATTTGGACTTTTCCTCCACTAGTTTCGAACCAACTCAAGTCAGGTGGGATTTGGCTCTCCTTTCAACTCAGACGCTCCTTGTAACAACTCCTAAGTTCAACCGCCTTGGAAGGGAGTCAAACTTCTTGAAAATTTCCCTTCTTGGCATGATTGGTTACTAGTTTCTCCTGCACTACCATGTCATTTTTATAGCCTCAGAAACATCTCCAAGAGTTGCACGTTGCTAGATTTTTTATAGGCCTCCAATTGTCTTCTTCCACTTTAAATGGATTTGGTGCAGAAAATATAAGGTGGGTGCGACTCTTTCTCCACCCTGACACTTGTTCTATTGCCGGTTGTTTTTGGATTGTTCTTTGCTACTAGAATTTTTCTCTGGCTACTGCATTTTGGGGCTGTTGCGTTTTGTTGTCGTGTTTTGCTTCTTCTTCTAGCTGTGTCATTTTGCTTCTTCTTCTAGCTATTTCATTTTGCCCCCTTATTTGCTTTGGACTTTGGCTGGATCATGGTTGGGTCTTGAGTTTGGTTTTCTTTCTATTGTTTGGAATTTTTTTGCTGCTGTAGACTGTTTTTCTGGTGGGCTGCAGCTTGATTTTGGCCTTCCTTCTAGGCTAATGGCTAGATTTTCTTCTAGATTACTTTCCTTAAGTCCACCAAGTCTATAAAAAAAATATTTAGTACAATTTAAACTCCTTTTAGAAATAAAATATGGAACTAAACGACTTAGGTTAATAATAGTAAAATATAGCAAATTTTGCCTAAATATGCTATGTAAATAATTTAAAACAATATAAAATAGGGATGTAAAATATGCTATAATTTTATATGCTATGTAAATAATCTAAAACAATATAAAATAGGGGTGTAAAATATATTATAATCTCTACTTATCATCTATTTTTACAATATTTGATAATGTATTATAATTTATGTAGTGATATGAAAATAGATCATTATAAATAATTAGAATTTGTAAAGAAAATTGAAACACTTTAATACAAGTTTAAAATAATTTTATTTGATGCCAATGCAAATTATTTTCAGAATAATTCTTAATTTATAATAAAAATATAATTAAACATTAATTAAAATAATTATGCACATATTCATTTCATAGGAACATAATTAGACAGGATTATTTGGTGGTCTCTTTCGAAATGGAAATGGTATATGCAAAAGGCCCAATCCAAAGGCTGTTGAGGTTTGTGGGACCCAAATGGTTGCCGTTTTCGGACCGGAACTTACCCCGTGGGTCGTGTCCGCGTTTGGTCTCTGCTTCTAGAACACATATAATA
>JAOQMM010000008.1:124911-149119 GCA_027563515.1 Erythroxylum platyclados | reverse complement strand
ATACATGCGACCTTCAACTATATTTGAAGGTAGAGGATACATATTAGCAAGTCCAACAAACAAAGATAGTTTGATTTTGGCCATATGCCTGGAGACACAGCATATTCAAGCCTTCGAAGAGATATTCCATGCCTCATTTCGAGGTAATCACACTCACCCAGTGGCTAAGTTGTGATTTCCAACATCTACCTTCAAGTCTGTCTCTGCTAAGAAAGGGTCAGTTGCATCCGAACGTATGTTTCTGCTATTTTCTATGTTCAATGTTCTCTTTTCTGTCTCGCATGAACGATTTAGGAAATACTGATTCCTAGTATCAATAATCCATTTACACCACCATGGACATCACTTCCTGTGCAACTTGCGCTACCAACTCAGTATCCGAAGTATTGCCATCGCATGTGTCTAGATGACTTAAAAACTACAAAAATAAAATAGTTATTTCATATTTTAAAACAATTTGAAATTATATTTTGTATTTAAATTATTTTTAATTCATTTTATATCACTGTACTACAACGATCGATGCTAAGCAGTACCCACCAAAAGTATTGGTCCCGATCCATACCAGACATTAAAAAAGTATTCACTATTTATGTGTTATTTTTTCAATACGATACGAAATACAATACATTAGTTAAGGTATACAAGGTAAATGTATCTTAACGTGTTTAGTTTAGTATTAACCAAAATTTTGAAATCGCTAAATTAAAAAAATCAAAGGTTCGGATCAAAGTGAGAGGATTAACTTTGACCTCAATTTTAAATTAAATAGTCGGTAAATAATAAATATATGCTGAGGTCTATGAATACTACTTAAATTAATATATTATTGACTTTGAATCATTATCAAATAATTTATTTAAAATATATAATTTATTAATTATTGTATACAATAGACAATTTAATTAGCGTGTGCTATGTACTTGAAGAATTACAATTATGATTATGAAAATTGTGAATTATTTTAAAATTATAAATTATAAAAACAATTATAGATAATCCAAGCTTGACTATAAGAATGTAAATAAAATGGTCGCAATAATAAATTTGATTGTAATTATAATTAATTATGACTTAGACCAATTAAGTGTTGATTAAAAGCCTGAGGACAATTAATCAGTGATAAGTGTTATTATCCTTGTCTCACAGTAGTGTTAAATACTAGAAATGGAGGCGAGGAGTGGCAGTCCCTGTCCGTATCGAGAAAATAAACAAAGCCCGTACCTCACCACGGTCGTGGTTGACAAGCCGGTAACGCTATGTGAACCTCATAACAATAAAGTGGAATCCCAAAAACACCCTCGACGATGCTTCTTGTAATGGAAGAAGAAAGTCAAGTTTGTTTTCTTATCCATTAAGGTTCGATCTCGGCCACTGTAAATCCAAAATTTCACCGAAAGTGACAGAAAGATAGTCAAGACATCCAAACAAATTCAATATCAATAAAACGAGCGATAGAGCGAAAGAGAGAGAGATCTGAACAGAGAGAGAGACGGAACCGTAGAAGTAAGAAAATGCCGACGAGCTGCGAGATCTTCTGCGAGATCCTGATCGCCATCTTGCTTCCTCCGTTGGGCGTTTGTCTCAGGCATGGATGTTGCAGCGTACGTGTCACTCTCACACTCTCATTCTTGTAACTAGATCTGGAATTGTTGTTGATTGATGGTTTCTTTTCTGGTTGTAGGTGGAGTTTTGGCTCTGTGTGCTGCTGACTATTCTGGGTTATTTACCTGGAATCATCTACGCGCTTTACGCTATTGTCTTCATTAATCGCGATGAGTTCTTTGATGAGTACAGACGCCCTCTTTATGCCGCTTATTAGTCAATCGCCGCCTGATTAAGTTCTTATATATTGTAATTCACTTTCGCATGTCAATTCAATTCTCGTTTATTGTAGTCTGATGTTGAAGTTTATTGTTTACTGCTTATCTTTACTAGATCAAATTGGCGAAAATACGTGAATCCGTCAAAGCGTGTGATAATAGTAATGTTATGTGTCAATGCAATCCTCTTAGAAACTCCGCTTCTTTTCATGTTTGAGATGCATACATCAGTCTACAGTAATTTGTTATTTGAATGAGAAACCATGGATGATGACTCAAGAAGAAAAATGTTGACTTATTTCATGTTTGGCATGGAGTGATCGTGATTACCTTGATTTAATGTTTTTTCAACTTGAAATTGGGAAATGATATAATTGGATTAGAAGAAATGCGCTGTTTTAAGTGTTCAACATTATATGAGGTGCTGCAAAGAAACATGTTTCAGATTAAGACATTGGAAGTGATCAATAAGAAATTGAAGGCCAACTGCAAAGTTGTTGAAGTCCTTGTTTTGATTATTTTTCTTAGTTTCATCTTTGATTCACTGTACTTAGTATCTTTCCTCTCATGGGTACAGTAACTTTGTATTTAAGGATTTTGGTCCTTGGCGGGACTAGTAGCATGAGATTTAGAGAGAAACCAAAGTAGGAGGTGTCTTGGTATGTTAGATATTATCATATTATCTCTCATGTTTCTTTTTGTAATTAATGATATACCTAATCATTAACAGTCGTAGGTCCCATTTCATATTGATCCAACTTTGTTTATGGAAACTGTTGTGGTTCTTTTCTCCCTCACATTAAGCATTTGGCACTAATCTTTCTTCTAAGCCTTGTGATGTCTCATCCTTGGCACAGGTTTCTATGCTCATTATCCTGAACTTAAAATATGTTAGTTATTTTCAGTTACATATTTATATAGGTCTCACATAAATATATGGATAAAAATTATTAATACAGAGTTAGTACAGAATAACGGATAAAGAGGACCTGACCCCCTCATCCTCAACGCCTAATCATTAATCACGAGTTGTGATTTCCAGATTTTAAGGGCCTGGTTTAGCCATTATTGGGAACTTCTGGACTTACTAGTTTATAGTTTTCAGGTCCTCTTGACACCTAGGACGGCAATATTTCGTAGACTGGGTGTTAGCGGAAGTTGCACAGAAGTGATATCCATGGTGGTGTAAATGGATTGATAATAGGAATGACTAGTTCCTAAGTTAATCATGCGAGTCGATAAAAGAAATCATTGCACCCAAAAAATAGTGGAAAAATATTTTCAGATGCATCTTCCTTTTGTTTTGGATCACACAAGGCATACTATTTCAATTAAACTTGCAATTTCACAGGTATCGACGTTTGAGAACAAACTTTTGGCGTTGATATGACTATTAGTTACACATGGAGAATTTAGTAAACAAAAGCAATTATCTTGTAAGAATCTCCTTTATCCGATAAAGGCAATGAGTTGGACATTGACAAGTACTTACAATTGAAAGATAGGAATCAGACGATAAAACAAAAAATGACTAATCAATTTCCCAAGTACTATGGATGCTTGAGATGTTCTCTCTTTCAATCTAGAGATAAGAACTCTATTTTTCAGAGACATGACAGTCATTGTTTAATTCACTTTTTTCTATCATCAGTCTGATATGTGGTTGCATCGTTCTTCTTTGATATGGTGAAGAATAATCTCAACTGGCATAAAAGCATAATGATTTCGTATGGGAGCTAAGTTGTTCTTTGATGCGGTGAAGAATAATCTCAACTCGTACAAAAATATAATGATTTTGTATAGTAGCTAAGAATAATTCTGAGCAAGTTGATCTTTCTAGCAGAGCCCTTGTTAATCTTTTATTTTTCTTCACGTTTGAATGGGAGATAAAAGTAGGGATTGGAGCAAAAACATTGCAAGCCTTTCACCATAACCAGGCAATTTCATTTTAAACGGTACTGTTAATGAACTATGATCAAATATTATTATGTTACAGGTAAAGCCAGACCTAAATGTTGGAGCAAAGCATAGTTTCCTCACGACTCCTGCAAGAGTTCCCTTTTGCCAAGATATGCCAGGTCAGTGCGACAAGTGAGAGGTTTTAATGAGCACCTTGAAGGCAAGAAGCACAAGGTCAAGCTAGCAGGATTGGGATTTCAGAAGAGTACAAAGAGCCCTGGTTTCACAACATTGCCAACGAAAATTCCAAAATCCGACTAATCCAACCTAAAATGCTTATGTCCTTGTCTTAGACCTGGAGCCAAAAGTTGGAAGACTATTCAATTCAAGTCAACAAGAGGAAACAACGGTACAGTTGTGAAAATGCAGAATGATAAAAAGGCGGAAAACAAAAATGATGAGCTGTCTGCAACAAGAATTAAAGATGTGGGAAACTTGAAGAAGAAGAAGAAGAACGAACCACCAGATCAGAGAGAAGATAAAGTACAAAGTTCTGGTGTGAGAATTGCCTAGTTGGTACATATTCTAAAGTGGTGATGGAGACAAAGGGAAGAAGCACGACTCGGCTTCAGGAACTTGCGTCAAAAAGGAAGAAGAGGTGGAAAACAAAAATGTTGACTTACAAATGTAAAATGTTAAAAAAAATGAAGACATCGAAAACTTGAGAAAAATGGAGCTACACCACAGAGGGAAGACAGGACACCAGAATTCAAAGAAGTTAAATTTCTTGTGTACTCTGAAGTGGAAATGGAAATGTCACGATAACGGGAAGAAGCACATGGCACGTATTGAGGAACATACTGAAAATGGCAAAGCAATTTCATCTACCACCACTCATCGTGGGAGCATCTGAAGCTGATTGCTCCGAAGCTGATGAGAAGCTTCAGCTGTCAAAGCTGAAGACGAGAGAAAATGTTCTCAAGGCAGTAACGAATAATTGTAAATAAAAATACGAATAGACAGGTTGAGGTTGTCCTTGGAGTTGGTGCATAATCAATGTTCCCTTGGATTAAACTTTTTGAGACGCCGGCAGAACCATTATACGTTGAAAACAAGGAAAGATACAGCTAACAACCATACATGACTTGCTGCACTAATTTCTGAAGGGTTTGGCACACCAGACAAAAGAGCAAGTTCACATCTACTCTTATCTTTGAAAACTATTTTGCTTCTGAACCAAGGCAAGATTGATGAATCATGACCAACAGCGTAAGAGATACGAACTCCTATACTTGCATGTTACTAGCTTGAATGGTTCCAAACCATTGGATCACACAGAATAATCTGTGGTTCTTTGTCAGGGTGCTGAAATTTGTGTTGGCCAGCACGAAAAGCTCCAATCTAACTTTCTTTCACAAGCCAAAGCAAGAGTAAAGAAACAAGCTTCGTAACTCCAAAGCATATCCAGGGAGGAAACTATTCCAAGATTCCAAACCGACTCCTAATTTACTCCGCTATCAAAAAGAAAAATTTATGAAAAACCAAGCAAGAAGAAAAAATAAAGATAAATTTGATGATGAGCATCGATTGTGCCATTTCTTGTATACCAGTATAACTATATTGAATTACCGTTTTGCTTTACAAAGATAAGAAGAAAAGGTAACTAGAATGCGAAAGTTAAACAAGGTAAAAGATTATGGCGAGGATAACCTTCAATCCTCGACAAGCTATAGGAATGGCAGTTGCAATTGAAGAGCACGCTCAAACCCTCAAAGCAACTGGATCTTGCCATGAGATCTTCCTTTTCCCTGCCTGACCAGATCCATTACTAAGATTCCTACAAGCTGCCAACTTTATATCATTATGGTCGTCATTTCCGCTTCTCATCGAAATTAGTTTTGGCTCATCTACTCTCACCACCCCACTATTAGCTTGCATGTCTTCTTCTTCCATCTGCAGCAAATTGTGATATCAGTATTAGCTCATCTGTGAAGGGTCTTCATCAATGAATTGGAAACTTCTAATCACATTAACAGTTAACTAGTTACTTACTGAAATCTCATTCAAATCAAAAATTGGAGCGTTGCTTCGAACGGCAGCTTCCTTTCCACTATAAATCCTTTCCCTCTGATTCAAGTCAGGAATTGCGAATGAGCTTCGAAATGAACTGTCCTTTTGAATGTGGGTCTTCTGCTTTTGTTTCACGCCAGCAACTGGAGCAGGTTCATGGTGAAACTTTTCTGTTTGGTTTGAATCGATCTGTAGAATTTGGGGTCGTGAAGCTGCATCCTTCCTACTAAGATTCTTTTCTTTTCTTGCGCTTCTAGTTCCATTCACTAACTTCTGTGATTTCCCTGAATTCCGCTTTAGGGGAGGACTCCGAACCTGGTTTTCTTTCAAATACTTGTATCGTCGCTGCAAAAATCTGCAACCAAAAGATTCAATTTTATATTGAATGATCAAATGTTAAACTTTCCATTATAGCTCAAAGGCAGAAAACTGATACCTGACTTCATCCAATAAGGTCAACTTTCTGTTTCTCATCATCTGCAGCTTCAATTTCTTGGCTTCTGTTTCCTGAGAAATCCTTAAACCCGTTAACCAAACTAACTGCTTTGAAGTCCTTACATTAAAGAGAACAACACGCTAAACTTGAGTAAAAGCTATACAGGAAAACTAATCATGTCAATATACCATGAGAAATAAAGGCTCTGCAATGATAAGGCCGATGTAAGAAGGTTCCTCCGATAAATAAAACGTCAGGAGGGCGTACTATAGGAACTTGCCAACAGGAGATATGGATAACGCAAGTTCACAGTAACCATATAAAACATCATGTAGAAACACAATAAGCACGCAGATCACACGGATAAAACCCCCAAGATCACAAATCAGACATGAGACTAAGGTTCTAACCCTTGAGGAACTAACGAATAGAAGGCTAATTATAAATTTGATGATTGAAAAGGCACATAACAGAGTCTACAAGGCTTTCACAAAGGATAAAGAAACATAGGAAAATGACCAGAAGCAAGAAATAAGCTTTCTTAACAGCTCTTCTTCTCTAAAGCACCAATATGATACCGAAGAGAACGAGAATTCATCTGCTTTTCATGTGGGTTCTCTCAGCTATTCATTCACAATCAAACAAACCCCACGTCCATGAATTGTAAAACACGAACAGGAAACTGTTAACCTAAAAGGTCTATTTCAGGCCCTTAAGTTTACAAACGATATGCTAAAACAAAAAAACAAAGTTCAAATCTTGTTAAATCAACAACAAAAAAAGAAAGATCCAAACTTAAATTCAACACAGTAGATCTAACCAAAATCTCAGAAAAAGAAATTCCAAGAAAACCAAAACCCAGAAAACCCTTTACCTTGTACAACTCTTCAAAGTCCTGCAAAAGACTCTGATGCTTGAACCTGGTCCTAGCATCATTGTACAAAGGAACATATGCGGAAGGAGACGACTCCATAGCAACAGCAGCAATGCCCTTCATCTTCTTCATGATGAAATCAAATCACCGATGAACAATATAAACCAGAAGAAGCAGAGGATAGAGAGAACCCCAACAGAGAGAAAACAACACAAGGAAGGAGAAAGAGCAAGAAACAGGAGAAGGCGGAGAGGATTATTGGTAAAGAAGAAGAAGAAAGATAAAGAGACGTGGTGAGATACAATAAAAGGACAGGAAATAGGATGGTTGAGAGAAACATACAAGGAAGAAAGAGAGAGATAGAGAGATAAGAAGGTTCTCGCTTTCCTGTTTTCCCTGTGAAACTCTGACCGAGACAAAGAAGAAAAGAAGAAGGAAAAAAAAAAACCCAATGAAGCCCACATAACTCGGTGAAAAAATTGTTTCTTTTGAGTGTGGAGACAGTGATGAAGATGGCATCTTTTGGGGGGTTGCAGGAGGGCATTTCAGACATATACTTTAGGTTTTTATTTTTGTTGTGAAGGAGAGGGAGTGAGTGAAAGAGTTGTTTTTGTGAGGTGGGTTTGGTTGGAGGACAACAATTGAAGACATCTACTATCTACTAAATCAATCTCTCTTCGCCTTTCTCTCAAATTTGTTTTCTTTTTTGTTTTTCCTCCCACATAAATTTTGGTCCAGCTGGGCCATTGAAGAAAGACAGAGAAAGAGAGAGAGAGAGAGAGAGAGAGAGACGAATGGTGTGGACTCTTCTTTGCGTCTGCGTGGAGTTCCCATGTTTCTTGTTTCTTGTAACTGTTAGAGCTGGTCATGTAAGAGAGACAAAGGAAGAGATATGGTTTTTGTTTTTTTTTTTTTTCCTAGTGAGATGTTCAAAAGGGTTGGTGGGTCGACGAGATGAATGAGGAGAAACAAATGGGTTCTCTTTTGTTTGTGGGAAGAGGCTGAAAAGGCAAAGGCAACAGAGAAAAATGGGTTGGGACTTGGGATGATACTGTTCTGTGATGTGTTGTTGCTATTGCAGTTGTTGGTATAACCTTACTTTTCGGCTTTAGTTTTGGTGGTTGCGACTTGCGAGTGAGAGAGAGACATCGAATGCATTATTAGTTTATTATTATTGCACACACATTCACACATCATCTCATATATCCGTCTCTGCCAGGAGAAGCAGAAGATGATGCTTTCTTCTCCTCTTTTTCTTTTTTTCTCCTCTTGGATCTTGCTGTTAAACCAGTATGTGTATAATTTATAAAACCCAGTTTTGGCTTCAACCTAAAAACAATAATTCTTTTGATATGTATAATTTTTTATTAAAAAATTCGATTCAAGTAGTTATTGGGATCTTCATCTTCTTAAATTAGAAGACATTTCAGATAATTAAGTTCGTATCTTAAACTTAAACCGAGAGGCAAACAACAAATCGTGAGAATCCTTCTTTGTTGAATTTTCAGAACCAATTGATGTGATCTCTTGTAATGGAGGTTGGTGTTCATGTCAAAATCTAACTTTCCTTTGGAGGTCACACTCACACAGGTAATTCCACTAGAGAAAAAGACCATTATCTTATATCTAGCCTTAGCCAACTACAGTCGACAGGAAACCTTCCTATCCTATGCCCACCCCCTTGTAAATGCTGCAGAGCCAAAAGGGTTTTGGCTGAATGTTTTTACCAGACTTCCACTTTTGGTCTGAGTGAAGCTTGGTTCTCTTCTCTTACAATTTGTCTGAAAAAAACAGAGCTCCTTAACATGTACAGAGAAAGGAAAGGAAGATACGTAATGTCTTTTCTTGTCCTTCCCACTAAGTATATATTAAATTGATTCCTCCCTCCATGCCTTAGCAGCGAAGAGTTGCATATATTATATGGGTGCGAGTATGGCATCAAGTTACTGTGCTGTGTGAAGATGCTTCTCTTAAAGTGATAAAACAAATAACAAATTCAGAACAAGAACATGGCCTCTAACGCTTGAACATGTATCAAAAAACAATGGAGCTAGACAAGGAAACCTATCGTCAAACCGACGAAGCCATGTGTGTTGAAAGTGAAAGTCATTAGAAGGAGCTGTGAAGTTCAGAATTGGTTCAACATTACAATGAGGTCTCCTTTAAGTAAATCCGCAAAATATTACATTAAAATAGGCAAAACAAAAGTTACACTACATACAAGTCCCAACAGCTAGGTTACGAATTCCACCTAAGCTTCATATTTGTTGACAAGTCCTGAGTTGCTTCCCTTGCTATTACAAGAGTTCGGATTTCATTTATAATGTTCGCTGCCAGTTGATATTTGTTTGTCGCCGCCCATAAGTATAGCCTGTGGTTTCTCTCCATCCAAAGGTTGTAAGTTGTGATAATGAGGGCTGCTTTATAGAGTTTGCCATCATTCTTCTGCTACTTAGAAGTACAAATGAGCCAATTCAATGTGTCATTTCAATCATAAGAGGTGTACTAAGCATCCAGCTTATGAAGCAATTGACTCCACACAACTTTTGAGTAAGTACAATTGAAGAAAAGGTGATTTTGAAGCTAATAATTTGCATAGCTCACAGGTAAGATCAAAGCTTCCATGCCATCTATCTTTAGCACTTAGACGACTTTTAATAACTAGCCAAGTAATCATCAAGGCTTCGGGGGCTTAGGTTGTTCTTCCAAAGTAGTTTGGACCATGGTACCATTTGATATTCAGGAAGAAAGATACTATAGCAAGATTTATTAGTAAATATACCTTTTGGGGTTTAGTTTCTAGAGAATCATGTCTTCATTCCAGCTGTTATTGATCATTGGAAAGTATTGACAAAGCTGGCTAAACCCTCGAAAATGGCCAGACCAGCTCTCTTCATAAATGAGAGATGAGACTTTCGCATTGAGAGGTATACGCCTTTGGAAGTGAGTTGGTTCTGTTATATGAATTAATGGACTGAAATCAGTCTAATTATTGTACCACTACCATATGTTGTCCCTTTTTCCCAGTTTGTGATATATCCAAGGGTAGATGATCTATCTAGTTTTTAGCATTTTAGTAAAAATCCGAGAACAACCCCTAATCAATGGTAATTGCCAGAAGTTGTGAGAGTGTAGGTATTTTTCATGTATCCACTGGATCCAAAGAGTAGTTATGTCGACTTGAAGTCTCCAAATTTTCTTGCACAAGAGTATTTTTTGCATGATATTGGTAGATAGAATTCCTAAGCCCCCATACTTTTTTGGGAATTGTAACCTCCTCCCACTTCACTTTTACCTTCTTAGCATTTTCCATGGAGCCAAACCAAAGGAATGCTTTTATTGTCTTGTCCACCTCCTTGATCACTCTTTTTAGTAGAACTAGATGATTGATCTAATGGATATGCAAGTTGTTAAGTACTAAAATTATGAGGGAAACTCGAGCCACCATTGAGAGGAATATGTTTTTCCAAGCCAAAATTTTAGATTTGTATTTTTTCAGGAGAGGAATGCAATCAGTATACGTGAGTTTAGCATGAGAGATAAGGACTCTGAGGTATTTAAATGGAGTTGTACATAACTTCATTCCCAATGCTATTGCAAGATCATAAGAATTCGTAACATCTTAGGAATAATAGAAGTTGCTCCTATGAATGTTAACCTTCAATCTAGACCAACTGGAGATTTGGATCTGAACTAAATAGATTAGATATAATTTCATAGAGATTTAAGTCGTATATAAATTTGAAAAGCTAAAGCAAAATTTTGAATTAAATTGTTAAAATGACTTCAATTCTTTTTATAAAATGATATTTTTATTTAATTTTTTTAAATAACAATATTTTGATATATAAATTAAAAAAGTTAAAACTTTAAAGCAGTCCAATTCATTAACATAAAAACAACAACAAACAATAATAACAACATCATCCAGTGAGAGTCCCGCTGAAAAGTTAGGTCTATAGAAGTTCAGTAGTACACAACCTTACCCCTACTTAATAGAGAGGCTATTTCTGATATACCCATATGTAATGCAAAATAATGATAATATAAAATATAAATAAATACATATAAATAAAACTATAAAACTATAAAACTAGGCAATGCTCTATATAATACAATGCATGTAAAAACCAGTAAAGAGTAACAATAAAAGATAAAATAAGTAACTAAATATACAAACACGAAAAAAGATAGGTACAAGAATAAATCAAAGCGTTCAATACAAGAAAGTAATTAAGCTAAGTAAAAAAATATAAATTTTAAATAAATACGTATAAATAAAACTATAAAACTATGTAATGCACTACATAATATAATGCATATGGAAACTAGCAAAGAGTAACAATAAAAGGTAAAATAAGTAACTAAAAACACAAATACGGAAAAAGATAGGTACAAGAATATATCAAAACATCCAATACTAGAAAAAAATTAGGTAAAGTGAAAAAATGTTTAAGCTAAAAAAACTAAGAAGAAAGTATTACTTAATAAAAATATTGAGGCTAAATATAAAATGATAGATTCAAAGAAAAATGTTTAAAAGACTAAGAAAACGAGAATGACATCGCTAAGTGAGATCCTTTATTCGTATCCTAGCACGCTATAGTTTTCTATTGCAGGTCATGTCTTCGGTAAGTTCCAACAAAGTCATAACATTCATAATCACTTCCCTCAAGTTTTTCTTACACCTTTTTTTTTTTTCCTCTTACAACCTCTAAATATTATTTTCTTACATTTTCTTACTAGAATATCATAGTGTCTCCTTTTAATATATTCGAACTACCTAAACCTCATCTCTTTTAATTTTTCATTTAGTCATCTTTTATTTGTCTTTTACCATTACATTTATGACTTTATCTTTTTTAGTAAGGTTACACATCCAATGAAACATACTCATCTCTGTCACATCAACTTATAACTATGCACTTGTTTGACAAGTCAACACTCCACCCCATATAACATGGTTGGTCTAATCGTTAAACAATAAAATTTACTTTTAAACTTGAGTGATATCTTTTTGTCACATAAAACTCTTAATGCAGTTTTCCATTTAAGTCACCCTGATCTGATATGGTGGACTATGCCTTCATCTATTTCTCTATTGCTTTTGATGATAGAACTTAGAATACTCCGTTGATGATATAACTTCTGAACTAATCTTTACCTTCACATTTGGAGCCACCTTATGACCTGAAAAGTTATAATTTAAGCACTCGATCTTAATCATGCTAAATTTAAAGCCTTTCGAATCTAACATATCTTTCCAACGTTCTAACTTGACATTAATACCGTCTTTTGTCTCATCCATTGAGACAATACCGTTGGCAAATAATATAATAATATCCTTACTATAGTCTTTACCCTTTCATGCATATCCCTAATAAACCTATATATAAGTCACATACATTCACTTAACCTCTAAACACCTCCACATCATTTCCACAAGTACCATGTTATATGTCTTCTCTAAATCAATAAAAATTATTTATAAATTACTATGTCTTTCTTTCTAAATTCTATTAATCTTCTAAAAAGATGTAAAGTTTATGTCGTGACCTTCCTAGCATGAAACTAATTCATTAACATACCTAATTATAAATCATATTGGAGTTAGTTTTATTTTAAAGTATATTTATATAATTTTAAAATTAATATCTCTTAGTATTAAAAAATTATTAATAAAATTTTTTATTACATATCTATTAATCTTTTAATATAAATTATTACATAGCTAATTGTTGTATGATTGAAAGTATTTATATGGATATCCTTACGATATATATCAATTATTACATAACAATTCACATTAAAATAACTTAATAATGTTTTTAAAAAATATTTTTTATTATTTTTAAATAATTTTAAAACACATTAATGTGTTATAAAGATGTAAATTATTTCAAAATTTCAAAATTTTCATTTATTTTTAATATAAAAACATGTCAAATGAATTTTAATTAGATCACACGTTATATATTTTTTTATAAATTAAGTTAAATTGAGTCGTGCAATCTGATTTAACATTCATTCCATTACAATCCAAATACAATCCAACACTCCTGTCGTGTTTTGGCTGCTTTGGTTTATTCCTCTCTCCACCCTAAATCTCACTGACAATTTTAGACTAAGCCCAAAATTGTTATTCTTGTTGGATTTAGGGCTTGGCTTGATCTGGCCCAATAATTGGACATACTTGATTGTATATCTATTAAACATTATGCAAATCATTACATTAAAACTGAAAAACTAAGCCCAAATTTGTTGTTTTTATTGGATAAAGGCTTAGTTGGTCCTGACCGGAACCAATATTCAGGTATACTTAAAATCTACTACTATAACAATAACAAGAAGTAAAATTTTCATTAAAATATAGATTTGAGGGAAGCTTTGAAGTATGCGGTTACACTTCTAATTGATAAAGAGATTATATATATATATATTAAAAAAGATAAAATAAAAATAGTGATGATTAATTTCAAAGAGAAGGGGTGTCAAGGTTGAGATTCATGCGAATATGAAGACCTTTGAAAAGGTGTATTAATAATCTCCAATCAGAGAATTTAAGTGAGGTATCTAAAAACGTGTTCAGATTTTTGTCTTAATTATCCTATTCTAATTTTATTCTCGCTCCAAAAATTATCATTTTATGTTTATTTATACACAAAACGACCTAAAAATATGGTTAGAATAAGAATCTGATGGGTTTGAAAAAGGTGTATTAATGATCTCCGATCGGTGAATAGTAATAATGATCTCCGATCGGTGAATAGTAATAATGGTCTCACCGCTTTACAGCTAAGAAGTAAGAACCCTTGGAAGTTGGAACACCAAAATCACAAGGATGCTGTTCTACTCAGCTTTCAATATATTAGAAAAAGAAATTCTTAATTTTTTTTTCTAGTTAAATTTTTTGATAAATTACTGATATTATTTAATTAGAATATTTATCCAAATATATTATATGTATAATAATTAAGATTTAAAGATTCAATTAATATTAAATTGTTATAATAATAAATTTTTTAAATTGATTAAAATAATAGAAATATTTTATAAAAATAAATGAGATAATGAGAGAGTCTGTCATTACCCAATTTATTCTCTATAATTGATGTAGATGCGGTGAGTAGTCGTTGATTTATCGTCAAAACCTCAGTTATTTAAAACTTAAAAAAAGAAAGAGATAACAAGAATAAGATAAGACCGTCAAAGGCCGTCACGAAACGGATCACCACCGACTCGGCGGAGTGGACGTACATACCTACGCACGCAACACGTCAACAGTAAACCACCCTCAGCGTTCAAATTCCGATTCGATTAAATATGAACCAAGACGAACTCAAATGTGACTATCGTGTTCGAGTCGAAATACATGGTTTTCTGAGGCTCACGTAATAAAGAGCCGTATCTCGTTTTATCAATTTGAGAAGACGGTGATTCGAGTTGCGGGTGCGAGACACCAAATTGGATTTTGTTGATTAAACTATATTGTTTTATTTATTTTGATAAATTTTATGATTAAGTATTTTTAACACCAGGCAGTCGCAGGCGTCTAGAGATCATTTCTATTTATGGCAAAACCTAACATTCTTATTGATACGATGAAGGACCACTCGTTAGTTTAAGTCATTATAAACTCAATTGGACAAGCTTTAAATACAATCACGTAGGAGTGGTTGGAGTGGTTTCGTACAATAAGTTCAGCATTAATAGCAAGCAAATAATTTATTTACATTCAGGGAGGCTATTCCAGGATCTCTTCAGCCTCCCTGTTTGGCTGTTTCTTTATTATAGCCCTTATTCTGTCACCAATCCCTCCTCCCAATGCATACATAAAAATAATAATTTTATCCATATTTTTAATAAATTTTTTAATATTATAAAGACACAAAACTCACGTTTAATTTTAAAAAGTTCATAAAAATTTCTTAATTTTTAAAATTTTAATTTTTCAAACCTTTAGAAATACCCATTTTTAAGATTTCATTTAAAAAATAACGATAAAATACACGTAACATGATCATTACACATATATTGATCAAATGTGGCTTACATGATAATTTAATTCAACTCTTAAAAATCAATTGAACTGATTAAACTCATTTTATAAATTAATAATTTGTTATAATTATATTTAAATTAGTTATTTAAATCAAATTTTATTAGTTCAAGCTAAATTTAAAAACATAACTAGGTTATTATATAAGTAATATTTGATTAATCTATAAATGATATTCACAAACATATATTTTATTATTGCATTTTAATCAAGGTATAAAAAAATTTAGAAAATTTGAAAGATTTTTTAAAGAATTTTAAAAATTAATAAAATTTCTTAAACTTAGTCTCCTATATTATATATAACTATTTCAGATTGAAAAAGTACTTTTTGTCCATTTTGTTCAAGATTGTCAGACTTATTTATATTTATAAAATAAGATTGTCTTTGTTATCTTTTATGAATATAATAAATAAAATTTAAAATGCACATAAATAATGTAAATGCATAAATTATTCAAAATTAAATAGCAAATTCAACGTTAAGAATTTGCAAAGCAAATCCTTGCTTAATCATCGTTCACATTTTTCCTTCCAATGGGACCTCATCTTAAAAGCAAATCCTTGCTTAATCATCGTTCACATTTTTTCCTTCCAACGGGACCTCATCTTAGTACTTGGGGAAACAGACCTTTAAGATGTTCTGTCCTTTAATAATGGAGACTGTGGCTAGACTGTGGAGACCAAATCGACAAAAAAAGGGGCTCCACCGTGATAGTAAACGAATAAAGCTAAAGTGCCCACCTTGGTTGTAATGTCAGATGGGAACTAAACAATTTTACTGTTACCACCAGAGAATGGGCCCGGTCGCAGCATGATTTATCAGTGGATTGCTCAAAACAAGAGTTTCTCTTTTCAATCAAAGTTCGAAGTGAGGAAATCACCTAGTCGGTGAAACCGCGTTTGGTGGCATTTACTTCATTTCAGATCTTTTATATTTATTAATTTATTCTAACTTTATTTTCGTTCTAAATAAATCAATGTTATAAAATACGAAGTCATTTTGAGGGAGAAACATAATTAAAATAGAGTAATATGCAAAAAAGATTTATTGCTTTGAAATAAAAATAAGATTAAAACAGCGTAATATACACAAAATATCCGGTGCACATTTACCTTGCAGCAATCCTTCATTTTTTCCCCCGATATATTTTCATTCTTTTATTAAAAAAATTAGCAAGTAATTATTTACACCAACTATCCATCATTTAAGAGAACAAGGATAAAGCCTACCATTAATTTTATAAATATATATATATATATATTTATATTTATATTTAAGAGCTAACCCATCTGTATAGAATTTTCAACAAACATAAGAGTATATATATTTGTCAATTTGTTGCAATGCTTTTCTCGTGGAAGATAGGTATGGAATAGATAAGTGAGAAATCGAGTGGCAGAGAAGGTGCGTACGACTACCATGAACAAGAGCCTCATAAATTCATGGCGTTGTGGTCAGTCGTAATTTTGGACCAGGAGCTCGTCACTTTTCCAACCACGGCATTAATGACCCTCCATTCTCGAACTTATTAATGACAATAACCTATAAACCAGTTGCAACTTGCAACCAAATGGGGCATTCACAAACATTAGCTTGTTCGGTTGACTTAACAGTTAAATTAGAATTATATAATTTTTTAATTTATTTTGTTTTCTCAGCTTGAAGGCTGAAGCTGAGTGATGTTAAACTGTTGATTTGCATCCATTTGTGGTAAGAATAAGTTGAATGGAAGTTTTATTTAAAAAAAAATTGAATGGAAGTTGAAGCTTACTGTTCACGGCCGACTATTAAATTATCCTCCACTGCTCGTAGAAGGATTGATTTAACAAGACTTAAAAAGTTTACCCGACAGAACTTCAAAATGGAAGACTGTAAGTGTAGGCTCTAAATTAAAAGCAAAAGACAATAAGGGTCATGATCCACCTTTTGAGATGATGTTTTTAATTGCTTAAACTTTGGATTTTTTTTTCGATTTAAATCTTATTTTTATTAATTAAAGATAAAATTATATATTATTCGACATTTTTAAATATTACATGTTAGCATATTATTACTGAAAATTATGATTATTATTTTTATTGTTGAATATCAATTTTTTCTTTCACATGGAATTAGGCTTTAGGATCGAAATAATAATAGTACGAGCAATTGGTGAAGATTGATTTGACTATACACAGAAAAAGAAAAGACATGTTACACCGTTCAATGCTTTATTCTTACGACGGGCTACATTACATAATTTGACAAGCTCCATATCATTGAATAAATTGGGAACTTATTTTTGAAAATTATATATTTCAATTTAAGACAATTACTTTTTTAAGTCTGAAACAGAGAAGTAATCATATTTCCTTTCTTGGAGAACTTTATCCTGTTGTATATATTACATAGGCCTATCATTTAAAATATCTCTTATCTTTCTTTTTTTTTGGAATATGGAAATAAGTTTATAAATAAGCTGATGCCTTCTAGCTTCTCGTACAAGAGTTCGCTTTTCTTCTACAGAAATCTCGGTTTCAGGTTCTGCTTCCGGCTCACAGGTTATGCAAAGCTTGTGTTAATCAGAAAACCTGTTACTAGAAGAGAGTATCTGCATTTCTTTTCTTTCATTTACGCATTTTCGTTTAGCTCTGAAAAGGAAGGGTTTTGTTCGAGTTTCAGTTTCTAAAACACCCATGTCTTCCTTTCTTCTAAAACAAGTTCAGAACAGTTTGTTGTTTAATCTTCTTTGATAGGAATTTTCGGTGTACGGTAACTATGCATGTATGTGCACTATTGTGAACTCAGGTGGCGAGTCTGAAGATGAAGATCAACGTGAAGGAATCAACCATTGTACGACCTGCACATGATACACCGGAGACGAGCCTATGGGTCTCGAACTTGGATCTTTTGGTCCCAACGGACCACGTTTACACGGTTTACTTCTACAAGGCGAATGGGTCTTCGAGCAGCTTCGATATTCAGGTGCTAAAGGAGGCTTTGAGCAAAGTGCTTGTGCCATTTTACCCAGTAGCAGGTCGACTTGGGAGAGACGAAAATGGCAGGATTCAGATCGAATGTAACGGAGAAGGTGTTCTGCTGGTTGAAGCTGAAACTACTTCTGTTATTGATGATATTGGAGACTTCACTCCTGGCTTGGACATGCTTCAGTTTGTTCCTAAGCGCGAACGTTCCGATGATATTACTTCATGTCCTTTATTGTTAGCTCAGGTATCAAAAAGCCAATCTCTTGAGTTTTGATTTGACAGGATTGAGAAGTTAATTCATTTTCCTCCTTCTGTTTCTTCCTAAAATTAAGGATAAACTGTTCCTTGCGATCACAGGTAACAAGGTTCGGGTGTGGCGGGGTTTGCATTGGGGTCGGCCTGCATCATACGGTGGTGGACGCATCAGCTGCCTATCAATTCATCAATTCATGGTCTGACACTGCACGTGGATTTCCGCTCAGTGTCCCACCCTTTATTGATAGGTCCCCATTGGCAGCCCGGGACCCACCCACACCAACCTGCCATCACGTGGAGTACGATCGACCACCCGCTATGAATATCTCTGCAACCCAACAAAACCACAAAGCCGTAGCCAAGATTCTCCATATCACCGCTGATCAACTCGACGCGCTAAAGACCAAGTTCAAAAGAGACGACGGAACGAGCAAGTACAGTACTTACGAGACCCTCGCTGCTCACACGTGGCGCTGCATGTGCGAGGCACGTGAACTTCCCGAAACCCAGCCCACGCGCCTCTACATCCCCACCGATGGCCGATCCCGCCTCCGCCCGCCGCTCCCGCCGGGATTCTTCGGCAACGTGGTGTTCACCACTGCAATCACCTCGACCTCCCGTGAGGTCGAGTCGGAGCCCATGGAGTCCATAGTACGGATGATCCACGAGGCGTTGAAGAGAAGAGACGACGAGTACTTGCGGTCGGCGCTTGATTACCTGCAGTTACAGCCAGATTTAGAAGCGTTAAAACGAGGAGCACAAACATTTCGTTGTCCGAATCTGAACGTGGTGAGCTGGATGAGATTGCCCGTTTACGAAGCGGACTTCGGGTGGGGCAGACCCTTGTTTGTGGGCCCGGCAAGTGTGGGATTCGAAGGAATGGGGTATTTAATGCCAAGACCACATAAGGGCGAGGGTGTTAACTTTGTTCTGTTCTTAGACCCAAATCACGCGGAGCACTTCCAGAAGTTGTTTTACGAGTTCTAGTTTCGATTCCCCGAGGCTAATCTCTGGAATGTTCGTGTCCACTATTGCTGTTTCAATATCGACCACTCGATCCAAATGCATTGATTTAAGTTGTCCTTTTTGTAGCCGTATCATCACCCTCTGTTTTGGCATCTCTTGACTCTTGTTTGTTTTTCTATTTGGTTAGTGAGGAAATGAAAAGAAAACCAAAAAAAAGAATAAAAAATAATTTGTCCTCTTTCATAGAAGGGAATCTGTGGTCAGCGGGCACAGATAAATAAGGAGTGATTATAGTTCATATTTTTGTTACATTAGTTAAGATACAGGTCCTTTTTCTTATTACGGTCTTTTAGGAATTTAAACTTGCCAATCCTTCTTTGCACAATTTAGACTTCAAATAGGATTTTCAGTTTTAGGATTTTTTTATACGCAAGATTCTTATAAAGGGATAAGGGATATACTTATCTTTTAGTGTGACTAAAATTACATTATTAAAGAATTAAGTTTTTAGGGGAGAGAAAGTATAAAAGAAAGTTATGAGGTAAAAAGCACATTTCATCAATAAAACTAGGAGGGAACAAGGCATGAATAGAAAGGAAGAAAAGCCTTCGCTTTTATACGTCAAACAAGGAATAGCAAGATAAATAATTTTAAAATAAAGATATCTTCATATAATACAATAATGCAAACTAAAATATAAAAGTGCATGGTCTTATTCCTTCTCGTGCAAAGAAGAAATTTCTCAATAGGATGGTGTAGATAAGATTCGGGGCTCACTGTCGTCTCCAAATACAGGCATATTATCATCTAATTTTTCCATTTCTTTTAAGAAATGAGTTATTTTTGCATCAGTTTAAACTGGTGGTCATAGTTGTTGTGCGTCTTGGAAATAGTCTAGAAGTTTGGATTCTTCTTTACGCTTGGAGCTTTTTCCAACTTCTTAAGTCTTCTTGGGTTCAAAATCAGGTGGACATGGTACCTCTTCGGTCATGACACTAGAACTCATGTGAGCAAATTGTCAACTGAAACCAATCTCCAATAGTTTAGGATGATGATTAAGGTGATCTAAAAAGTGATAAAAATCACAAATTAAGTCTTTTTAATTTCTTGGCCAATAAGTGGAAGTCATCCAGATTTGCAAATGAATAATGTTGTACACATAACCATTTTCAATTACACTATAAGAATGATGGATGATGAAGCTAAAATGAGTTTTTTGTTCAGTCAAGGGAATATTCCGTAATTGATATTTGTTGAGTATTTGACCTAATTGAATATGCCACTTTACTAAAGGTTAGAACCATTTTATGAATGTTGATAACAGAGGATTAGCATTGGCCAAAATAGTCAATTGTTGGTAAACATATAACGAAGATAAAGCAATGAGATGCATAGAGGGCAAATAAAGCCTAAAAATTAGGGATGGCAATAGGTCAGGCAGGAGTTGGGACCCGACTGAGGTTTGATCTCACCGAGTTTAAGTCTGACCAAACATAAGGAAGCTCGACCTGAGCTCGAACCCTCTCAAATTTTTTAAATTAAAAATATAAAATAATGTCATTTCTCTTATAAAGATCGGGTCTTGGGTTATGCTGAGCCTGGGCAACCCGAGTCAAAGCTCAACCTGAGGACTGGTCAACTAGGGCCTGGCCCGTTGACTTTGAGCCATGCCGAGTCAGGGCCCAATTGCCATCCTTACTAGAGATGCCATATAGTGGATTTAGTAAGAGAGTCATAGATATGGTGCAAAGTCCAACATGGTGTTAAGATGTCAAAGTGATGTGGATGAGTAGGAATGTTCAAGGTGATAAGAACAAGGTGAAGGTAGTAAAAAAAGACTTTTGTGTAGAAGAATAGCAATTTCATTGAGAGATTGAGGAGAGTGTTGGATTATTGGAGGAAAAGATTTCTTGATTCTGGCATAAAGCAAAAAATCCATAATTAGGAGAATGAAGAGAGGAATAGGTTTCTTTAAGATGGGAGTTGGAAGTTGGATTGACTTTCTGGGTCTAAATAGAATATTAGGAAGGACATTATGATGACCTTTGATATGGCAGATGGGAAATTTATAGTGCGATGACCAATCTTTCCAATAAAGTAATCGGTTGTCAGGCAATATTTTCTTGTTGGGCTCAAGAATCTTTGGAAATGATTAATTATTTATTTCCACCACAAAATGATATGAGCTAAGGTGGAAATTAAACTTTTGAATGCTCTTTTTCACCTCCAAAATCTCTTTGTAGATGATATGTTAGTGCATTTCTAATTCCTTAAACTGGTCACTAGCATGGCCACAATAATGTTGTTTTTCATCAATCTCTTCAATCAAGATGACACCCCAATAGTGTTCACTAGCTCCTGTTTGAAGGAAACGTTGTCCTTTGTTAGGAGCCTTTAAATGAGGTGGATGTTGACTCATTTGCTTTAAATATTGGCAAGCCCTGGTTTTATCCTTACCTTGTGACAGTGAATTCTTTCTCAGCAATTTAGATAAGGAACTTGTATACTCGGTCACGTGTGAGATGAAATCTCTTATGCAATTAATAATTCCTAATAACTGTTGGATTTACTTTGTGTTGAGATTTTCAATAGAAAAATGTAATAACTTACTGACTATATGTAAGTTAGGCTGATAAAATCTATCGTAAAAGTTCATTTTAATAAATTATATTTAAGTTGTTTAAATGTGACTTTTCTTAGCTAAAAGCATAATCTCATATTACTTTGTGAAATCCAAAAACGATTGAGTAGTATCTTAAGATCGTCATGGATCTTGGAGTATAATAGAATGTCATTAATGTAGATCAAGACACTAGTAATAATAGGCTCATAAATCTTTGTCGTAGTTATTTGAAATAGTGCTTAAGCAATTTTATGTCCAAATGACATGACAGTTCATTGATATTAGGCATTAGGGATGCATAAAACTTTCTTATATTTTTCTTGTGAGTTCATTCACAATTGTCAAAATCCTGTCTTCAAGTCAAACTTTGAAAAAAGTTTTGCTTATTTGAAAAATAATACTTGAGTATTGATTTTTGGTAGTAGAAATTTACGATCTTGAATGAATGTAAAACTATTGTACTGGTCTTATTATATTTAAATTTTTTGAATATGTACGATAATTTATAAACTAACTACATCATATAAATAATTTAATATCCTTAATTTGAAAAACATATAGAGGTCCGCCCATACCAGTTATGCAGTAGACAATGCCAGTACAGGATGTAAAATAAATTCTTTAATAATTCTAAGCAATAATTCATGCATAAAACTAATCCAAGATCGTTTATGACACAAATAATTCAACATCTTTGAAACCCTAATATTCAAATATAAACAAAAGAAGAAAGTACTAACCTTGATCCATATTCGTATGTTCGTGTAATCCGTTCTTGTTCGTAAATTCCTTCCTTACGCAAAAGTTTATCCACTCTCGCCTTCTTACTTTTCTTAGTTCTCTCAATGATGCAAGAACGTTTTTTTTTAATATCTGTAAAAGGTAACTATCTAGAAGGGAGAGGGAAGGGTTCTTTTAACCCTTATAATTCTAATTACATTTAACAAGCCTAATAACCATTATTTTGGGCTCACTTTTATATTAGAATCCATTAAAGTAATATGGGCCACACTAATTATTAAAATTAATCTAACAATCTCCCACTTGGCCGATATTATGACTTGATGATCCAAAAACACAAGTGTGCATCATACATTGAATTTGTCAAGCCATCAAACTTAAATGAATTGAAATAATGGGATCATGGCGGTCACAAGTCATCTAACGACATGGTTCCTTCCATGTATCACACAATCATCTCAACTCAAAATAACTGTAATTGAGAAACACTGTAATTATCAACTTTCATGTTTTCTCAAAACATAATATGTCATCACAATAAAACAATGCGTGTATACAAGATAATGTGACAACTAATAAATAAGCAAAAACATAACATTAATTGAATTCATAAGTGTCAAAACAATAATAGCAAATATCCAAACATATGTACATACATAACATGATCTCATGCTAACAAGGACTTATCTATAATGCCCATCCTTTCAACATGACCAGTAAATGTTTTAGGCGGAAATTCTTTAGCTAATGGATCCGCTACCATCAGATCAGTTCCAATATGCTCAATTAACACTTTATGTTTTTGCACTTCTTCTTTGACTGACAAGTATTTCAAACCCATGTGTTTAGAACCCTTAGAATACTTGTCATTTTTTAGAGAAGAAGACAACTACGGAATTATCACAATAAATTCTTAACGGTCTAGTTATATTGTCGATAATGCCTAGACCTAAGACCAAGTTCCGCAATCACAATGCTTGAATAGTGGCTTCAAAGCATGCCACAAATTCGGCCTCCATAGTGGAAGTAGCAATGACAGACTGCTTTCCACTCTTCCATGAAATTGTCCCTCCTGCTAGTTAGAATAGATAACCAAAGGTAGATTTCCTTGAGTCTACACAACCAGCATAGTCTGAATCTGAATAACCGATCACTTCTAAGTGATCTGATTTCCTATATGTGAGCATGTGATCCTTGGTGCCTTGTAAATACCTAAGAACTTTCTTTGCAGCTTTCCAGTGGTTCAATCCGGGATTACTTTGATATCGGCCTAGCATGCCAACAGCAAAACTGATATCAGGCCGAGTACAAGTCTGAACGTAGCAAGCGCTCTCTTTCGAGTCAGCTAACTGATAGACTGACTGACCTATGTGTCATGTTCCTCCCTGGCATTAATTAAAGGAAATCCCGAATAAAAGATTAAGGCAAGAATCATCATCGGAAAGAGACTGTTCCCGGCAAGCGGTATGCTTAGATATCCATTCTCTTGTTTC
>JAOQMM010000008.1:86608-116466 GCA_027563515.1 Erythroxylum platyclados | reverse complement strand
CATAGCTCTGGTTCTTTCCAACAAAGTTCTGTTCATCCGCTCTGCCACTCCATTCTGCTGAGGAGTGTATGCCGTTGGTTATGAGTGGACACCCATTCTCTAAACTGCTTGCAAGTCTTAACGGTAGAGGTACGACCACCCACCTTGTCATCTTGTTCAAGGAGAGCATTGAAGTCTCCAGCAAGGAGCCAAGGGCCATGGATAGTCATTGCCAAGTTATCCAATCCAGGCCACAAATGGCGACGAAGCGTGGAGTTAGGGCAACCATAGATAATGGTAAAATAGAACCCGTGGAGACCCTGCCACTCGACCCAGCAATGCAGAAACTGCCAGTTGTTGCTGATGATGTGGATATGTATATCCTCTTGCCACAACAACCAGATACCTCCCGAAAAACCACAGGCCTCGATGCGGTGCGAAAACGTGAAACCAAGCTGGGCAACAGTCTCGGAGGCTTTGAGACCACTGGTCCTAGTTTCGAGAAGGGCAGCTACGCGAACCTTATGAAGATGTATAAGAGACTTAAAGACCCGATGGAAGGACTTATTAGCAGCACCTTGACAGTTCCAGACGATTATGTTGTGGTCCATGAATCAGTAAAAAAGAGTCAATGATGTGCCCCCTCAGGAGGAGACGACTGCGCGAGGTCGAGGTCCAGGCCCTCAAACTGGCCCTTCCCGATTAGAGTTCCAAGTCGGCCCGTATTCCTTTTCGGTCTAGAGGTCGAGGGAGGCTTGGGGCCGGGGTGTTTCACTTTAAGTTTTCCTTTTAAGTTGATAGCATTGGAACGGTCGGGGGGTCGACTGGTATTCCCGGAGCGTTGTAAGAGGGAAAACCCCACAGGATCCACCGCGGCCACAGGCTTGCCAGAGGGAGGAGTGGGAACAGTAGAAGACGTAGCTGGCGGAGGCGTCAAGACAACCACTGTGTGTGGAGTATTGCGCGAAGCGATGACAGGGGGGAAGCCAAATGCGGGATCCTGGGCCGGGAGGCTAGTAGTACGAGGGAAATCTGGAGGCGACATAGTGGGCCCATTGGGAAATTGGGGGTCCAAAGGAAGTGGGCTGGGTTGGCTTGCTCCCAAGGAGCCCACAACCAGCGGGTGGGCGGGTGGCGTGGGGCGGACCAAACCAGAACCAGAAACAGTGGCGTCGTTGGGTGAGTTGTGTGGGAGCTGGTTGGCGGAAGGGGAAGGAACGTTGCTTCCCGCCACTGCTTCGACCGTTATCCCGTCAGAGGCTGCGTCAGGCAGCGAGTCCAAGACAGCAAATCTGGACTGGGATGGGGCTGCGGGTCGAACGTTACGGTGGCGAGCACCAGTGCCTGGTTTGCTGGAGTCCTCCGGCATGGAGGCGTTAGTGCTATGTGTGGTCGAAACTCGTTTCGATTTACGGGCATGGATCTAGGGGCCGTACGGGGAAGATGGTTCCAGTCGTCCTGTCGGAGCGGATCGCGGCGGCAAGCCCAGCCTAGTTTCAGAGGGACCGGGAGGAGCCGTCATCTCTGCATCAGGAGTCGGCGCTGACGGAGCCTAGGGAGGACCTTACACCGGCGGTGATGGCGCATCGGGGCAATGATTCCGGGCATGCCCATATTTTCCAGATTGGTAGCAGATGAGGGGCAGGTCCTCGTACTCCACCTTCACCATATTCCCGTCGACCATTATCTGCGACAGGAGCGGCTTCCGGAGATCCAGCTCCACAGCGACCCGAGCATACTTCCCGCGGCTGGACGACTCAGTGTTGGAGTCAACTTTGATGAACTTCCCAACCAACCGGGCTATCGGCTTTAGCAGGTTCGGCTGATAGTACTGGATGGGGAGATTAGGAAGGCGGATCCAGGCAGCAATGGAGGCGATATTATCGTCGGAAGTGTTGAAGGACGGACTCCATGGTCGAACAGACATGTAGTGACCCAAGATGGTCCACGGGCCATTGAGCAAGGCCGACGTATAGTCCTCCTCCGACGAAAGCTGAACGATGTAGTAACCATTCGCCAGGTCGATGATTTTGATATCGCGTTGGGGTTTCCAGAGCTGCATGATGCGGTTGTACAGCAGGCGGTAGCCAATATGACGATCCAGAAGCCGCACGACAACCGCCAGCCGCATCGATTGGGCCATGAGGTGATGCACCCGATCAGAGAATTGTATCGTCGGAATGCCATTAGTGATCGTTTGCAGGACATCCTCTTCATTGATGACGATGGAGGAGCTAGTATCTTCCATGATGTCATCAGGACCAGAATGGGAGATGAGCACATCACGGAAGGAGGAAGAAGAATTCTCGCGGTTTGCACCCGTCCTCGTCACCAGTGAGTTACCATTTGCGGCCAGGGCACGAGGAGAGTTGACGGAAACGTCCGTCATAGAACGATGTACGCAACAAACCACTTGCAATAATGGGCGTGGTCGTGAGATACTGGAAGAAGACTCAGAGATGAACAGTGTTTCAGAGCGAGGAGATGAACAGTGTTTCTAAAGTTGCATGCTCAGTTCTCTTCTACTTGGGACTCACTCTGGTCAGTTTGATTATTTAATTATTGATAAAACCAAGAAAGTCTTGACTTACTAGCTAGAGTTAATATTTTTCCTCTCTTGGGTGAAATCTGATTATTAATACTTAAATTTTAAAGAAAATAAATAATAAAAAATAAAAATAAATTATAACATGCAAAAATTGATTAGATATCAGTTTTTTACTTAATTTAATATATTAAATAATTTTACTTAAAATATTAAATTTATGATTTTACTCACATTAGCTCCTTACTTTTTTCTTATCATTTGCGTAAGTTTAACAATTGATTAATCCTTGTCACATCATATGCACGCCGTCACTAGAATATTAAAGAATATAAGGCCCGTCAAACTTTGACCAAAATCTATAATACAATTTAATATTAATAAATGTATTCTTACATCTCTCATGTTCTTCTTCTTTCTCCCTCAAATCTTTAATTGCTTCAAGCCAAAATGTTGCGTTTAACTAAGAAAAGATACAGATAAGTACAGCTAGACATGGACGGAAGCTTCAAGCTCCATGTTCGAGGCCTTGACTGAAATATTTAGAACTATTAATATATCAAATCCCAATTCTTAATTCGTAGCTGTTCCCAAAAAGCAGCAAGAGGAATCGTAGATACTATCATCAAGGACGGTGATGGATGGATGAGGTTGTCTGGTCAACCAAGAATTCATTTTAACCTTAATATTATAGTTTTGATCAAATTAATAATTCATCTTACAAATGTCATTTTTATTGGATCATCAAATAGATTTAAGGTTAAAATACATTTAAACCCCATGTGTTTTATCCCTTAGTACATTATGTCCCTCTTTATTTTAAAAATAAATTTATTACTCTCTTTAACTACCAGTCAATGGAGTTTAGAATTTAAAAAGACTTTTTTACCCTTGCATGTACGTGATGCATTTTTTTGACAAAAATACCCTTTAGTCTTTAGTTGACTAAAATACATTAAACCCTATATTTTTTGATTTATTTCGTTATGCCCTCTATTTAAAAAATAAAAATTATTTTAAACATGAATTACATTTTGACCGTAAATAAATAAAAAGGGAAAAATAACTAAAAATACCATTGTCTTCATAATTGTATTTCATGACCGTTAATTTATTAAAAAATTTTTAAAAAGAAATTTTATTTATAAAACATAATTAAAAATAAAGAAAATTTATTAAAGGTGCCATTTTTTCATAATTGTATGTTCTAATTGTTAATTGATGAACAAAATTACAAATTTTTTTGTGAGTTACCTTTTCATCATTAATTCACAAAAAAGGAAAAATAAAAAATAATTGAAAATGTCATTTTCTTCAAAATTATACAGCTTGAGATACTTCTATCATTAAAAAAAGATTTGGAAGTAATAACTACTTTTCTGTGCAAAGAAAAAATGCAAAACTTTATTCTAACCCTTTAAAGTAAAAAAACACCCTAAAACACAATGAAACAAAATGATTGTGTGTGTTAGGGTTTTTAATTTTCTAATTTAAAATTTTAAATTTTTAAAATTTTAATTTCATTTGCGAACATTAAATAATATATAAGTGATATATGAGACAAAAAAAGTTATCTAACATAATTAATCACATTAACACCGTTATAAGTGATTTGTAAAAAATTAAAGGTTGGAATATTTTAATGTCACTTTTAAATTAAGAACTAATATTAAGAAATTAAATATAATTTAATTTTTATAATTAATCCTTTTAAATAATAACTATAAAATAAGTAAAATTATAATAGATTTTTTTTAGCAAGGAGTCTCCATATTAATCAGAAATATATATATCTATGTATCGAAGTTTAAGAAACATACATATGAGATAAGTCTTTAGGAGATGTCATAGATTTTTGAAATAATTGCATCTGTAATGAGAACCCTTAAGCCATTAAAATCTCTTCCTTTCAATTCATAACCAATGTATTCAAGGCCATTTGTTTCTCTTCTATTTTTTAAAAGAAAGAACATATTTTAGTATTACTTATTACTAAACGGGTATTTTTGTATAAAAAAATGTAACATGTACATGCAAGAGAAAAATAGTCTTTTTGAATTCTAAGCTTCTTTAACAGGTGGTTAAATGGGGTAATAAGTCCATTTTCAAAATAGAGGGGCATAACGTACAAAGGGATAAAATACAGAGAGATTAAATGTATTTTAGCCTAGATTTAATCAATAAGATTTCTCACATGTTCAAATAAAATTTACATCTTACGAATACCATTTTACCAGATTCTTAAATAGATTAAATCACTAATTTCCAATGTCTTAAAAACCATGCGAAAGTTAAACTAGTAAGATAAAAGATTTAACGTTTAAAAGGTTCAACCAACATTAAACTATCATAACATCTGCTAAAGATTGAATAAAACTAAAGAATTTGAAATATGATTGAAAGAGATTGTACTTATATTTAAAGTTTAACTAAAAAAAGATAACGTTAAATGAAAATTAATTAATTTATTTTAGTTTATAAGAACTTATTAATTAATAAAAATTGATAAATTGATCGATTTTTAACAACAAGAATTATTAAATTAAATTGAACCGTAAAATTAAAAACTGAACAAAAAAGTTAGACAATTCAAGATTTTTATGATTGAACTGGTTGAACCGGTTGCGTGTTTTAATTATTGGTAATTTCTATCAAGATTATGTTAATTTAAATTTCTATGGTATCACTTTTTTTGTTAATATTACATATTAATTGACCTTCCTAACCCCAATCCATTTGCCCTTGATGTTTTTTTTTGTTTTTAGATGATTTAAAGGATCAGTTAACTGCAAAACAATATATTTATTTCTTATCCAATAAAAAGTAGTGGTTCTGTTTTTTTTGAAAGTAATCAGAATGATTTTCACAACATTAAAGAATTATTTCCACATTACAAAAAGGTATAATAAAAACATTCAAAACTAAAAAATAAATTTTTAGCCTAAAAGAATATGAAAGTAAATTTAATAAAAAAATATAAGTTAGTTTAATATAAAATTAACTTGAAAAATCTGAATTTGAATTAGTGTTAGAACCCCAAAAAAAAACAAAGGTTCAGGATCTGATCAGAGATTACAATTTAGTTTGAAATTGGACTCGGGTCTCATGAACCTCAACCGGGCCCATTGCGATTGGTCACAATATACTCGGGTCTCACGGACCTCAACTGGGTCATTGCGAGTTAGTATAATATTGTATATATCTGTTGACCACAACGGCCTATACAATAACCGGCCTAGCTATATCAGGCCTGAGCTAATCCTTGACAGGTGAAAGGATGGACCAATGGCATGGATTGTTGGGAAATGGGAATGTGGATATTTGGAACTTTTAAGATCAGCCTCGGGTGCGAACCCCATCCTGAAATTCTGCCAACAGACGTAGACCTAACATCACCGGTGTCTTGAACAACGTACTAACTTCATTACAGCTATTTCATGAGTTAACAGCCACTCTGCAACAAACCTGAAGGTCCAACATGGATGGTCGGATTAAGGATTTAAAGTGATTGATTCCATAATGTTCTGTAATTACCATTAGGACTTTAGCCGAGAATTGTCATCAGAAAAAGGTTTTCACCTTTCAACTCCTATATTTCACTTGGAGTGTGGAGTGTTGAACATCATTTGCAGAGAATAACGTTAATCTGAGTTCTATTGTTTCTTTTTTGGGAAAAGTGAGATTTGATTTTCAGTTTATGCCCTGGAAAACATAAGATGGCTTGCTTGAACATAGGCAGCCAAGTTCGGATCCCCATGCATCGATCTGAAGAGACCAATGCTTTTGGAGATTCAGTTTATGGAGTGGGACCAGATCTCATCAGAAATGAATTGGGTGCTTATGGGGAGAAGCTTCTTGGCTCGAGCTCTGCTTATATGCAAAGCAATGTACGAGAACCTCCTGTTCATCATCACCTGTTTAGTTTGCTAGCTAGCTTGTTTAGTTCTGGAATACTGCATCACAGCTTGATTTGTGTAGCTTCGTTTGTTACAGATTAGCAGATACCTGTCTAATCCTCAGTATTACTTTCAAGTAAACGATGAGTACGTGAAGAACAAATTGAAAGTAATCTTGTTTCCATTTCTTCACAGGGTATGCAGATTAGTTGTGCACATCATTATTTCAGAAGTGAGATTTCAGTTTGATCTCTCTCTATCTTTCTAATACTTACAAACGCCGTACATAAATATCTAGGGACACTGGATGAGAGCAACTGAGAAGTTGGGCGGCCAACTCTCTTATAAACCTCCAATTCATGATATAAACGCACCTGATCTGTACATTCCGTTCATGGCGTTTGGTACCTACCTGGTCCTGGCTGGTCTCTTCTTGGGCATCAACGGCAGGCAAGTCTCCTTCTCAAAATTTCACTCTCTTAAACTTCTCACAAGATTCAAAATTGCTAAATGAAATGGCTTATTCTCTCCTGCCACGATAGGTTCAGTCCTGAAGCTTTAGGAGTGCAACTCACAAATGGCCTACTCTGCTGGTTGTTCCAAGTACTCCTCCTCGAAGCCACACTGCACACGTTAGGAGACGGCGACGTGCCTCTGCTGGACGTCATCGCCTACGGCGGATACATTTTCGCCTCCGTATCGGTTGTCCTGGTCGCAAGAATTCTGTGCAGATACTCGTTTCATGCGGTGACTCTGTGGGAATGCTTCTGCATGGGAACGTTGCTCGTAAAGATCCTGAAGAGGGTTTTGATCGCGGAGATGAGAAGCTGCCACGAGCATTCCAGCAAACGCCATTATCTCTTGCTTCTGGTCGCTTTTGCTCAAGTTCCATTACTTTTTTGGCTTGCCAATGTTGGTGTTTGATGATACTTTGATCACCATGGAACATATTAACCACCGTGGGGGGTGCTTCAATTCCATAAGATTTGATGAGAAAAAATCACCATGGAACATATTAACCATTGTGGGGGGTGCTTCAATTCCATAGATTTGATGAGCTTTTTCTTTTGTTGTTCTTAAACATCTTTATTCGTATTAAGTTTGCTGCTTAGACAATTATTAAAACATATGTTATTTTCCAAATTATGAAATAATTTTTCTTTTTACTCCTCTACCCTAAAATTTTTCAATTAATTAATAAATAAAATCACCTTTAAAACTAAAATTTGCTTTTTATAACTCTTAATTGAATATTGAAGTCTCATTAAAAAATATACATAGAATAAATATACAATGACAAAAAAGTAAATAATTCATATCCCGTTATATATCAAAATTCTATTTTGTGAGTCAATCTCAAATTAAATTGTATTTCGGAATCTAAATTCTAAATTGAATATTACTTGTTGAAAAGGACTCAAAAGTAAAAAGTGAACTTAAAATCGGAAAAGGAGGAGGGTGGGAGCCAAGTGGAGGGCGCAACTTCTTTGATGCTCCTCAAAGCTTCAAAACGGAGTGGACGCTGAGTCAAACCCCATCGCTCCAAATTACAATTTAGTCACGCTTGTCTTCAATATTTACAAAACCACCCACCAATCGCCAGCCATCTTTTATATTCTTCTCTTCTTTGCAAGTTCCGCAGCAGACAATACAAAGGTACTTCTGTCGTTTCAGATTTTTTTTTTGATTATCCTAATTTGTTGATTTGGATACGACGTGTTTTCTGCTAGAAGTTTATTTCTTTCGTGATCTATGATTTTCGGATCTCAAAGTTGAGATCTTTTTGCGATGGTGTTTTGTTAGATGTGATGTGAAGGTGGAGGAAAATTGGAATCTTCCGACTTTTTCTTATCCGGGAAATTTGTTGGTTGGAGGGAAATTGAGGGAACCCTCTTTTCGTTCAGTTTCCTTTGTGGCTGAAGAGTTTTTATTTTTGAAAAAAAAATCTGCGGTTTTGTCAATAACTTGACAATATCTACCTTTTAGGTTGTCTGTGTTCATCTGGTGTATTCATTAACGGGCCAAATTTGATTTGCATTATTTATTTCTTTCTTATCTGGGTTTTCTCATAATTCAGTGAACGTATGGTTATGTTTTGCTTTAGCTTTGTCCTTTTGTTTAGCGTGTAATGGAGATGCTTAATTCTGTTGGGTTGTCCTTGTTTTCCTGCGTCTGACTTGCCTTATATCTGCAATTACGCTTTGGTTTCAGGATATATTAGTGTAAATTAAGGATGTTAGAGCAATTGCTTATCTTTACACGAGGAGGTTTGATCCTCTGGACATGTAAAGAGCTTGGAAATGCTCTGAAAGGATCACCAATTGACACCTTGATCCGGTCCTGTCTTTTGGAGGAACGATCCGGCGCTGCATCTTACAACTACGATGGTCCTGGTGCTGCATACACCCTCAAATGGACGTTCCATAATGAGCTTGGCCTCGTTTTTGTGGCTGTGTATCAGCGGATACTCCATTTGTTGTATGTGGATGAACTGCTTGCTATGGTCAAGCGTGAGTTTACGGAGATTTATAATCCAAAGCGTCTGGATTATCATGATTTTGACGAAACTTTTAGGCAGCTTAAGAAAGAAGCGGAAGCTCGTGCTGAGGAATTGAAGAAATTGAAGCAACCAGTAAGCAAGCCTGTGAGTGATGCTAAGAAGCAAGGACAGTTGAAAAGGGGTGGATCTGGGGTAGGAAATAAGAACAAGAGTGAAGCAAGTGATGGTGCTGATGGTGATAATGACAAAGGCCGGAATTTGGAGAATGGACACTCCAATACTAACCATGTTGAGATGGAAGTGTCTAGGGGTAGAACTTTTGCTAATGGTAAAGAAAATGAAAGTTCCAATGTTGGAGCTTTTGATGTAAGTAAGCTTCAGAAGCTTAGAAGTAAAGGTGGAAAAAAAACTGACACTGTTGCTAGTAAGGGTTCCAAGGAGGACCCAAAGAAAAAGATAACAAAGAAGAATAGAGTTTGGAATGATTCGGCTCCAGAGTCAAAATTGGACTTTACTGATCCTGTGGAGAACGTGAATGAGAAAGTAGAAGTTGTGGCAACTGATCATGGTGAAAGCATGATGGACAAAGATGAAATTATCAGTAGTGAAAGTGAGGCTGAAGAAGATGAAGAAGTGGGGAAGGACAGCAAGCCTGATGTGAAGAAGAAGGGATGGTTTTCATCCATGTTCCAGAGGTAAATGTTACTTTAATTTTTATGTTGATTAAATCGCATTTTTTGGGGCATTGGTGGCTCACCTTTCTACAGATTTATATGCACTTCCCGTCGAAATATTTAGAGTATCTGATCACCTTTGTAAGGCTTTTGGAACTCATGATAGGACCAAATTAGGCTTTAAGTTCTATTCTCCTTTTCTCTGATTAATTATCTGAATTGCAAACAGTCATGAATATGTTTATTTTAGCGGTTGAACTGGTGATGGGCTGCAAAGCTGTGGCTGTTTAGACAAATATCCTTGGTTTCTTTATCTTCACACTCAAATTTGTAGGTCTTGCATCCCTATAGATCGATGAAATAATAGTGCAATGGTTCTTACTGCTAATGTAATAGTTCTGTTCTGTTAGACTTGGATTGCTATCATATTAATGGATTGTGTGTATATCGGAATCATAACGGGTTGGCTTATGGCTGCATTATTCACTTAGTTTGATACTTCCTAGTTAGTATTTATCTTGTTCCTTGTTTGGTTCAGTATTGCTGGGAAGGCAAATTTGGAAAAGGAAGACTTGGAACCAGCCCTGAAAGCTCTTAAGGATAGGCTTATGACCAAGAACGTGGTACGTTTTCCTGTCTACCAGATTCTCCATTTCCTTGTGTGAATCACTTTTTGTAGTATGTGAACACTGGTATAACATTGTTATGGTAATTTCAGGCTGAGGAGATAGCTGAGAAGCTTTGTGAGTCAGTTGCAGCTAGTCTTGAAGGAAAGAAATTGGCATCTTTTACAAGGATATCTTCAACAGTTCAGGTTTGTTTCATCCTGCCATTCAGTTCGTTTATTTTGCTTCATGGCATTTAAATTTTTGGATGAACTCATAATTTGATCCCTGTACTCCCACTCGTCTGTTTTTAAATTTTGAAATGTTTTCACTGTATGCTTCATTTTATGACTGCAGGCAGCTATGGAAGAAGCTCTTGTTCGCATCTTAACTCCTAGGCGCTCTATTGACATTCTGAGGGATGTTCATGCTGCTAAGGAACAGGGGAAACCTTACGTTGTTGTGTTTGTTGGTGTCAACGGAGTTGGGAAATCCACTAATCTGGCAAAGGTTTAACTGAATCTCCCTCTCTCTCCCTCTCTCTCCATTCAATCATGTATGCTTCTGTTCTTGGAGTTGGTCTGTGCATCACAATGTAGTATTATCAAGACCATCTTCTGATCAGACACTCTATATTTGGTTGTTGAATTTCAGGTTGCCTACTGGCTTCTGCAGCATAAGCTCAGTGTTATGATGGCTGCTTGTGATACTTTTCGATCTGGAGCTGTTGAGCAGTTGCGTACTCATGCACGCAGACTTCAGGTATGCTGTTGATGATACTGCTCACTGCCACAGCTTTTATATACATTTGTATACTGAACCTACCTTTTTAACTTTTTATGCTAGATCCCTATATTTGAAAAGGGCTATGAGAAAGATCCGGCCATTGTGGCAAAAGAAGCAATTCAAGAAGCTACACGTAATGGCTCTGATGTTGTTCTTGTTGATACTGCTGGCAGAATGCAGGTACTTACAGTAGCTTCTTGTTTGATTCTGCTTTCGTCTGGAAATAACTTTGTGTTAGTCCTTTTCATTTCAGAAATGCCATTAACGTTTTCATTGTAATCTGAAGCATTATTCATCTTGTTTTATTCCTCTCCTTTTGTTTTTCTGAAATTTGATTAAATGTCATTGGCCTTGTATTTCAGGATAATGAGCCGTTAATGAGAGCCCTTTCAAAGCTTATTTCCGTCAACAATCCCGATCTGGTCTTGTTTGTTGGAGAGGCATTAGTTGGAAATGATGCTGTTGACCAATTATCAAAATTCAATCAGGTTCTACTATTGTATTGAACCTTTCCAATGTCGGTTTATTTTCCTTCTTTGAGAATTGATTTACCAGTCAATGGTTCTTTTTCTTTTTGTGCATGTGTGCAGAAATTAGCTGATCTCTCTCCTTCGTCTAATCTGAGGGTAATTGACGGGATTTTGCTCACAAAGTTTGACACCATTGATGATAAGGTAAAAGACATTGTACCCTGTGGTCTCCATCTTCTTCCTAACCAACATCCCTTCATTTTTCTTTACCTAAAACCTCAAATCCTTTCTCCTTTTACAGTGTCCCATTGCACACATAGACTAATTTCCAATTTCCGGTTTCAATGGGTGCAGGTTGGAGCAGCACTGTCAATGGTTTACATCTCTGGTTCACCAGTCATGTTCGTAGGCTGCGGACAGTCTTATACTGATCTCAAAAAGCTCAATGTGAAATCCATTGTCAAGACCCTCCTTAAATGAGTGTTATTCACATGTTGAATGCTGTTCATTGCCTCTTTGTCCACTGTCACTCCTTGTTTTGAACAATCAGCAGTACTTGCCAAACTTCTACGTCTGTCAGTCCTATTTCTCTGGCTCTCTTGGGGATGAATCAGTTCCTTGTTTATTATATACGTTATTCTAATTGCTTCTTCAAGAATCTTTACACTGCAACCTTGCATAGCCGTTATGGAGACTTTTAGCCAATAATCTTAAGGTTTTCAGGCCAGGAATATACAGTATGTTTAGTAATCAGAACGCATAATCTAACAGTAAATAGGGTGATGGTGCTTGAGAGCAACCAAAGTATGGTATTTTAAAGGCTGCTTGAACAGAATCAATTTGAAACTGTATTCTTTAGAGAAAAAACAAATTTGATGCAAGTACACAAAGAATCTTAAAAGAGTTTTCATAATGTGGGAGTCATTGTAAATATATTAATGTCGTGTTAAATCTTTTTTTTTTCCTAGCACAGAATGAGATTAACCAATTAATGATTTTAAATTCCATATTAAGCATACATAAAAGTAATGTTTTAAAAATTGAACTGATTTGACCAGTTTAATAATAAAAATTTTGAACGGATCGACTTTCTAATTCAATTTTTAATTTTTAATTTTTTAGTTTGATTTAGTTTAATTTTTAATTTTTCAGTTTGATTTAGTTTAATAATTTTTGTCGTTAAAAATCGATCAACTTATTAATTAATTGAGTAATTTTTGCAAATTAATTAATTTTTATAAGCTAAAATAAATCTATAAATTTTCATTTAATAATTTCTTTTTTAATTAAATTTTAAATTTTTGATAAGTAAGAACAATATTTTTCAATCATTTATAAATTTTTTTAATTTTATTCAATCTTTAACCGACTTAATGGCATTCTAATATCGGTTTGGTTTTGAAAATATTGCATAAAAGGCTAATTTTATCAGTAAGATTCAAAAAGAAAAATGAAGAGTTACATGTTTACTGTAAAGAGATACTTGAATTTAAAGGCCAATTAATCAACAAATTAGAGATGTCCTGAATATATTAAAAAATCAAAATGGAGTTAAATGAATTTCTTTTTTCTTGGCTGGTAAAACGAGGTTGGATAAGCACAATTTTATTTCTTTTCCAAATTAAAATAACTAAATGACATTAGCATTCAATAGTTATTGAAGTGTTTTATACAATACAAGCATGGGAATCGAACCAGGATAAGCAAAACCAAGGTAAATGACATCATGAAACTATTACTGTAGAATAAAGGAAACATATGATAATACAATGGTTAATTACGATAATTATAATTTTTTTAAATTTATGATCTATCTCTTTCTATTATTATTTAATTATTATATAATTTTTTAAAATTTTAAAAAATATATTTAAAGATTTTATAATAATTAAATAATATTCTTCCAGGAGACATAGAATAGGCATTTTAGGCCCAAATTGAGTTTTTACACTTCACAAGATAATAGAAAGAGTAAAAATACCATTTCCCATGCGAGCCCATTTATATCTCAGATTTTCAGTCCACTCTCTCTTCTATCTTGCCATAGAAATGGCTGATGTGTACTGACTCAGGCTACTCCATCCTTCTCTATTCATCATCTTCCCATAAGACAGTTGGCTTCTGCTTCCATTGGATAGATTAATGCCCTTTTGCTGACAGATTACGTAATCCTCTTTTGCTATTGGTTTCCTCGATACAGTGAGGTTGTGTAAACTGCATATTTCTTTTCCATGGCTCTGTTGCGCTGTGAATCAACGGTTTTCCCTGCTAAAGTTGGCGCCTTTACGGTTTCTTATAAGAAAAGGTCGGAGCTTGTCAAATTTAACCATTGCCCGGGTCTTGGTTTCCTTCATTCTTTGCAGGTGTGAAGCGTTTCAGTACTATGTATACGCTGGAACTAACTGGAATTTGATGCTTGGTTGAAAGGTTTTTCTTGTTGAGTTTAAATCGCATCTAGTGCTTAATGGGTATTTATTTTTCTGTCAACAGAAGGCATTTCAGTGGAAATCTAATGCGCTCGAACTTTCTTTGAATAACTTTTGTTTTCATCCCTCTTTTAGTGTCACTTAGTTATGCCTTTTACCTTTTCGAGTATAATTAGGCTCGCAACCTCTGTGTAACTAAACGGGTGTAGTCAGTAACTTTTTGTCTTAATTGGGGCTAACTCTTGTTGTTATGCTTTCTCTGCCCCGTAGTGAACTGCAATTGCTATGCTTTCGTGGCTGTGTTTTGTGTGGTTGGTATCTGGAAGGACAGTCAGTGTCAATTACTCTATTTGGAGTTTTGATTATGCAAAGATCAGTGACGGTGTTAATAACTTTCCTATGGAAATTCTTGTATCACGATTTGTTACACTTGACTGTCTGGTAATTGTTTGCCTTGCTTCGAAATTTACAGATTAGAGTAACAACTAAGGTGCTAATCTTAGATTCCACAGTTGCTTCAGTTCACTTTGATTCATGGGAAGTGTGAAGTATAATTGTTATCGTTATAAATTGAGCAGTTTCAGAGATCATGTACTGCATGCGAATTTTTCCCCATCTGTAGAGTTAAAAAATTAACTTATTCCTAACTGTGCTTCTTATATTTCAGCAATTAGCTTGGCTTTGCCAGGTATAGTTGTTACAAAACAAGATTTTTTTGTTGCTCTTCATTTTCTTTTCTTTTTGGGTTGGTTGTTTATCCTTATGTTTTCTGCTTCAGCATAACAATGGTAAACTTAGACATCAGTTGAAGTGCAAAATCACATCAAGGAAGTTATGTCAACCACAAGCATTAGTGATCACAAGTGAGATTCCTCAAAATGCTGATTTTCCTAAATATTACTCAAAGAATGAAAAGAAGCCATTTCCAATACCCATTGTGGAGTTGAGGCGGGCTGCAAGGGAAAGACTCAAGAACAGAAAAGATAAACCTAAGGGGAGAGGTCCACCCCCAAGGAAGGGCTTGGTTGTTAAGAGCCTTGTGCCACTTGCCTATGATGTATACAATGCAAGGATTATGCTAATTAATAATCTCAAGAAGTTGTTGAAGGTGGTGCCAGTACATGCTTGTGGGTAATTTTCATCCTCCTATTTACAATCACATAGAATGGTACTTTGTCCCAATGATTATCATCATGGAACATGGTTGTTGTTACCATAGACTTGAGCATTGATTGAACCAGCTCATACTCTCGAGCGTCACGTGGATAAGTGTGGTATTGGGCATTGATAATTGTGTTTGACAGCTCTAGCCTGAAAATTGTAATCACGTACCAGAATAACATTTTGAGACGTGCTATTTAATATTGGCTACTATTTTTATGTTTAGAGAAACTAATCAGCTCATGAATTAGTAAATCTTAGAGTTGACATTTGGCATGCAGAACCTTCAATATGGGCAGCTGATGGCTTTGATTCCATAAGTTGTAGGTCGATAGCTAAATAGAAATATACTTGATCCAAGATGCATATATGCATGTGAAGCAATTGGATACAGAGATTTCATCAGGTTCTAATAAATTCCTTGGTGACTGTTTTAATATGCTTATTTTTCTGCACTTTGCAGTTGGTGTAACGAAATCCATGTAGGACCTGAGGGACATCCATTCAAATCGTGTAAAGGCAAATATGCTACCCTCCGCAAGGGCCTACATTTATGGACAAATGCAGCTGTTGAAGATGTGCTAGTTCCTATTGAGTCCTACCACCTTTATGATCGACTTGCCAAGCGTATTACTCATTATGAGAGATTTTCAATTCCCCGAATAGCTGCTGTAGTTGAGCTCTGCATTCAAGCAGGCGTTGATATTCCTGATTATCCTACAAAAAGGAGAAGAAAGCCAGTAATTCGGATCAACAAAAGTGAATTTATTGATGCGGATGAAAGTGATCTACCGGATCCTGTTCCTGAAGTTCCTCCGAAGCCACTGTTGACTGAAACACCTTTTTCACAAATAGTCGCACCATCTAATGAGGAAGAAAAATTGTTGCTTGCTGAAGAAACATTAGCAGCATGGGAAAAAATGAGAAAAGGAGCCAATAAGCTGATGAAAATGTACCCCGTGAGAGTCTGTGGATATTGCCCGGAGGTGCATGTTGGACCTAGTGGGCACAAAGCGCAAAACTGTGGGGCGCACAAGCACCAACAACGTAACGGACAGCACGGTTGGCAAGCTGCAGTGCTTGATGACTTGATACCGCCAAGGTATGTATGGCATGTTCCTGATGTGAAGGGGCCACCACTGCGACGGGAGCTGAAGAGCTTCTATGGACAAGCCCCTGCTGTTGTGGAAATCTGCATTCAAGCTGGTGCTGCTATACCAGAGGAATACAAACCAACAATGAGGTTGGATATTGGCATCCCTTCAAGTCCTAAAGAAGCAGAAATGGTTGTTTGAGATGCTTCTGTGTAGTTCACTTAATCATATATGCAGAACGTGGAAGAAAAACCACAGCACAATAAGGTGCTTCTGGAGCTTTTTCTTTATCCACCTCTCATGGCTCTCCCATCTTATTTCTCCTAGAATCCATACCATGCTAAAGCTTAGCCATGTCAACAAACCAAACAGATGGACAAGAAAACTCGAAAGTGTAAAAAACATGGCAGTCCTGGACCAGGCACAGTACCGCAAGCATCAGGAATTGCTTCCACTCTTCTGATATCCTGCTTTTCCTATGCTCAATCCCATCTTGGTTTTGCAAACCCGAGGCCTTAAATGTTAATTTTCTGTTTCGTTATCCTCAGTTACCTTGCTGTATTGTTGGGTTAAACTTAATACTGTTACTAATTAACTCTAGGACAAAGTACATGGGACGTGTTCATGCAATTGTCTTTGTTTCTTGTTGAGTAAACACCAAAGTTTGATTGTTATCGAGATTAACAAAGAAATGTATAAAGCATGGTGACGATAGCACCCCATATATTCCCCCAACAGACCTTATTATCAATGCATATTATATACTAATTGGAGTCTTTAATATGTTAAACTATTTTGAATACTTTTGAGTTATAAAATTTAAATATATATTTAATAATTTTATTTTTTAGTATTATTACATATTTGTGTATTCTGTTGTTAATTATCAGTGACAGAATTTAGTTGTATTGAATTAAATTTTATATTATTAATAAGGATGAAAATAGGTTTAAGTCTAATTTTAGAAAAGCAAATTACTAGTTTAGGTCTTAATTCGAGTCAGGTTGTGGCCTTGTGATGTGTCTTGGTCGTGAAGATGCTGCTATAAGAACACATACAGCTGCTGATTGCATATCATAATACACTTCTCTCCACAACCATTCCAGGTTCGGTTGGCACAAAGACACAAAACTGGATGAGTGAATGTAGGACCATTTCCAGTTGAATGCCAGGGGACTGAAAAGACTCGATGATTTTGATGACAAGTTTTTCAGAGTTAAATCTAGTTCTGGCCACTTTACATCTTCAGTGCCAATGCAATTATTACAGTTTTCCTGAGTTTCGATGATCTATATCCATATTTCTTCAGTTTCATCACTGTTTAAACCAAAATGTCTTGTTTCCCATCACATATTTTACTTCGGAATCTCGTCTTAGGCATGGGACAAATAAATTCGATCTAATTTAAATATGATGAATATTTTTTAGCTTGACTAATTATAAAAGAAAAATTAAGTTGGAGTCTACTCTGTTATCATCACCAATATTTGTTCTTATGCTTTTTGTCAAAGTATTCACAATAGTAGGATTGATAATTTGAACACTAAATATACCTCCAATTATTTTATTTATTACAGTAAATGCCATTGTTATTGTTTTAGACTGAAAACATTGGAACTGTGATGCTGTTGTCAATTATTGAAATTTATGTCAAATAAAATTAAGGAGAGGAAATATTCAATAATATCTTTTAAAAAAATAAATCTAAAATTATTTTTTTAGTTCAAATATAAAATCTAATTTCTCATTATCATTATGTACAAATATTTTTATGACATAAAATGAAATATAAGTATTTGAATTAAACAAGTGAAAGTAATAATTAAAACATTCAATCAGTTTAATCATAAAAATTTTGAATTGATTAATTTTTTGATTTGATTTTTAATTTTTTAATTTATTAATATTTTTATTATTAAAAATTAATTAATTTATTAATTGATTGATTAATTAATTTTTATAAATTACTACAAATCAGTTTATTTAATAATTTAGATTAAATTTTAAAATTTTTAAATAATATCTCAAATTTTAATTTTATTCAATTGGTTAATAGGAGTTCATAACTTAAAAAATCCTACTGCGACTTGCCTAAGGAAGCGTTTGTCCGAAGAAGATCTTGCCCTGTCGCGACGTTAACCCGTACCCGGTTTTAACCCGAAATACCAAGCACTGTGGCAGTGACGGAGCCACCCCCAGTGGTAGAGGTAGTGGCTCTTACTCTTAACATCATTGAAAGCTGTCAGCCGCCGGTGGTGGCTTGGCTGACTTGGTAGTTGGCTTTTGCGTACTTCTATCTTAACGCACCATCCAAACGCGCCCTCTTTCTCTCTCACACGAAGTTTCTCACCAAATTATAACGCTCTTTTCCGCACACACTGATTCTTTCTCTCTCTCTCACTAAGACCAAGTCTTCGCATTTCTTCATCTTTATCCTCTACGTCTGTGAACTGAAACCCCGAGATTTGTTCGCTGTGAGTCTCTTTCTCTGAGTTGGGTGTAGGTTCGATAGGTTACGAGATTCTTTGATGTACAGTGGGAAATTGAATTGAGTTTGTGATTGGGATTTAGTGCAAAGACTTCGTTTGAATGGTGAAATGGGAATTCTGTTTGAGGGGAAAATCTTGTACTGAAGTTTTGTTGCTTATTTAGTTCAAAAGTTGGGAAATTTCAATCTTGGAGGATGTGTGTGTATTTTCAATGTTATTGCTATATTTCAGTTGGCTAATTTGTTATGTCAACAGGTGGATTGTAGAGAGTAGTATTGTTCGAGATCCAACGAATTAGATCAGCCATTTGCATTTCATCGTAAGTCAGATGCAGATATTTCAACCATTTTTTTTCCCTTTTGCCGTTTTTATATTGGTTTTGGGAGGTGATTGGTATTAGGGTGTGGAAAGTTTCTGTAACTACTCCTTTGATTGCTTTTAGCTCCTCATTTCAAGAACTGGCCTTAGCACTTGGGCTGGGATGTATGATATTGACGCTTGTTGTTCATGACTTAAATAACGTTACAGATTGTTGGCTTGCAGGTGTATATGTACATTTGTGAAGACAATGTTTGATTATAACTACAAATCGCAATTCCTTGGTGGCCAGAGAGATAAGTTTGTCAGGTTCATAGTTCAAATTTCATTTCTTCCCCTTGGTGTCGGTGAAGGATGAGAAAATTGGATAGTTTTTGACATTTTCATATTATTAAGCCATTGCAGGTCATATGCTCGCAATTGTTGACTGTTGTGGTTGTCTTGTTAATCATTGGTTTCTATTTTTATTATTTGCCTTCTGATTTTTTTTTTCTTCTCATTTTGGAATTTGTTGTATTCAATTGACTGATGTGTTTCTTATTTGTTCTGTTAATTATATCTTAGGTTGGATGATCTGGATTCAAGATTGTCATCTCCTGATACAAGAGTGAACAAATGTGGATTTGGTATTGAGGGATTTAACCGTACTGGGCAGGGGACCAGTAAAGCGCCAAGGTCTTTTAAGCGAGGGATTAGAAAGGGATCTGAGGGACTGAAGTCTATTGGTCGGTCACTTGGATTTGGAGTCTCTCGTGTTGTATTTCCAGAAGACCTTAACGTGTCCGAGAAGAAGATATTTGATCCTCAAGATAAATTTCTTCAGTTCTGCAATAAACTTTTTGTTATATCATGTATCCTGGCAGTATCTGTGGACCCTCTGTTTTACTACCTTCCAGTTTTTGATGACTCAGCAAATTGTCTTGGAATAGATCGAAAGTTAGCGACTATAGCAACCACATTGAGGACAATTGTTGATGCTTTCTACCTCATTCGTATGGCTCTCCAGTTTCGAACAGCGTACATAGCCCCATCTTCTCGAGTATTCGGGCGAGGTGAACTTGTCATAGATCCTGCACAAATAGCCAAGAGATATCTGCAGCAATATTTCATTGTTGATTTTCTTTCAGTCATCCCCCTGCCACAGGTTTAGAGCCTGTGCCACTTTAAGTATACTTGTTTGCTTATGCGAAGAATGTGTGCTTGTTATTGTTCTGACCAAGAATTTTGTGCCATCTGAAGGACTTTTTAATCTTTGTTAAGTTGCATTTCACATAAATATTTACCAATTCTTTTATTTGATTGACCTTTTGAACATGCTTTCTGATCAGATTTACAATTTTCCTTTTTTGTGTAAATGCAAATATTCAGTACATATGCTCTTGTGAGATCAATCATTTCTTATGCATGCACGTCAGGCTTTCCATCACTATTTGGCACTCTGATAAGCACTTCAGCTGATGGTGGATGAGCTTTAAAACTGTGGTGCAATGACATTATTTTGTCACTGTTGCAAATTTCAATAGATGTTGCAACTTGTAAAACACTTGTTAGCCTTTCTAACATTTTTGCATGTTCGCAGATTGTGATTTGGAGATTTCTTGTGAGGTCGAGAGGTTCAGATGTCTTGAACACGAAACGAGCCTTATTTTTCATTGTCTTGCTCCAGTATGTTCCTAGATTTCTTCGTATCTTGCCCTTAACCTCAGAACTGAAAAGGACATCAGGTGTCTTTGCTGAAACTGCTTGGGCAGGTGCTGCATGTTATTTGCTTTTGTACATGCTCGCCAGTCATGTAAGTTGACAGGCTTTCCACTAGTCTATCATCTATTGTTTGTTCATTTATTGGATGCCATCGATGACATTGTTTTAATTGTGCTCTTTTGTCTTCTGGAGCCTTCATTTATATGAATGAACTTTTGATGTCTTTTATTGTAAATATTATGAGATTCTTTATGTTTTTGTTGTTTGGGGTGTGATTATAGGTACTGAAGTAAGCTTTACATAGAGAAACCTTCAGAATGACTTTTTGGAACTTCACTTGGTGTTAACTTGCAGTTATTGATCGCGGTGATTGTTTTTTGGGATTATACTTATAAATAGGCTTCATATAGAGAAAGCTTGATTTGTTATATGGCTTGGAATGTTTGTATGATAATAGGACTAGAACACTTCTTTTCTAGTTATGACCATCATTGATTGTAAGACTGGTTAGGCTTTTTGTTTTTATATTTTCTTAAATATTGTTTGCAGATAGTTGGTGCTTTTTGGTATTTGTTAGCTGTAGAAAGAAGGGACACGTGCTGGCAAAATTTGGTTTGCACTGAGGCTTCCAAGTGCAACAAAAATTTCTTGTATTGCGGCAATCAAAATATGGAAGGTTATGCTGCTTGGAGCAGCATTAGTGCCTCTGGTTTGCAATCAAATTGCTCAGCAAATGATAGCAATGGACCATTTGATTTCGGTATCTATCAAAATGCTTTATCATCTGGCATTGTTTCATCAAGGAAGTTCATTTCTAAGTACTGTTATTCGTTGTGGTGGGGCCTTCAGAATTTAAGGTATGTCCAAAACTGATAAGTTTTTGTTTGTTCCGACTTGATTTAGCATGTGTTCTTACCTTGGGGGTTTCTTGATTTAGCATGTGTTCTTACCTTGGGGGTTTCTTCTGAGAGTGATATTATGTTATCTTAGGGCTTCTTAGCTTGTAATTGGAAAGTGATGACAACCTCTCTCTAAGAGGAGACAATAGTTTACGCGAATTAGTAATAAGAGAGAACGTCACTCTGCATGCTGATTTAGTATTCTGGAGCTAGTCAGTAAGTACTTTTGTTATAATATTCTGTTGGGAATGGGAGAGATCAGAAAGCAAGGTGTCTGCACATTCAGATTTTGATTGTAATGCTGGAGCATTATTCATTGTGATATTTAGGCTATTGATAGCAAGCTAATTTTCCCCACATCTTTGCAGCACACTTGGGCAAGGGCTACAAACTAGCACCTATCCTGGAGAGGTCATATTTTCCATAGCATTGGCCATATTTGGACTCGTACTCTTTGCACTTTTAATTGGGAATATGCAGGTACGTGAGAGTCCTTCCCTTCTGTTTTTCCTTATATTGGCTTGTACTCTCTTCATAAAATATATTCCTATATCAGAATGCCGATGCAAAGATTGTACTCAATTTATGAAAAATGCTTGAATTATCTAGGAAGAAACATAGAAAAAGGGAAATACAGCTTACTGAACATTATTCTATTTTTGGGGGTTTATCCTTGGAACAGACCTATCTTCAATCACTTACTATACGGTTGGAGGAAATGAGAGTCAAAAGGCGTGACTCAGAACAGTGGATGCATCATCGCTTGCTTCCTCAAGACCTTAGGGAACGGGTAAGGCGCTATGACCAGTACAAGTGGTTGGAAACACGGGGAGTGGATGAAGAAAATCTGGTGCAAACTCTGCCAAAAGATCTGAGGAGAGACATCAAACGCCATCTTTGCTTGGCTTTGGTCAGGAGGGTAAGTCAACAGATCTAATTACTCCATATTGCTCTCATCCACTTTCCCTAGCCTTCGAGGCAATCTTTTGGTTTGTCTCACCTGAGGATATCAGGGACGCATAATCCCATCAGGCCTTCTTTTTGTAGTACGCAAAATCTAATTTCTCAGGCAAGTATATAGCATATCAGCATACAAGGCTTTCAGCACAATTCCTAAGATTCTCAGATTCTTGTAGAATTGGCATTTCTTTCCGGATTTACTTCATGTATGACTTTCTATAGTTCCAACACTTGTACTTTTCCATTTTATGGATAACTAAGTGATAATGTTTGGAACTTGGAGCCAACTGGAGTAGGTGTGATGCATTTCCTGGAGAAGCTTTTGGTCTGTTTGAAAGGAAGGATGTTGTACTGATCAGCTTCAGAGTTCTCTATTTCAATCTTTTCTCCCACCTTTTTGACCTCAACTATATTACTATAGGAATGGATGCTTTTGGCATTTCCTTTCTCATTTTTCCATTGTCATTACTTAATATGCTCGTCCTTGCAGGTTCCTCTGTTTGAGAATATGGATGAGAGATTACTAGATGCTATTTGTGAGCGGCTGAAACCATGCTTGTTTACAGAGAGCACTTATATAGTTCGAGAAGGAGATCCGGTGGATGAAATGCTTTTTATCATACGAGGTCGCCTTGAGAGTGTAACCACAGATGGTGGGAGGAGTGGTTTCTTTAACCGTAGTTTGTTGAAAGAAGGTGATTTCTGTGGAGAGGAGCTTCTGACCTGGGCATTGGATCCAAAATCTGGTATCAACCTCCCATCTTCCACAAGGACAGTGAAGGCATTAACTGAAGTCGAAGCTTTTGCACTGATGGCTGAAGAGTTGAAATATGTTGCCAGTCAGTTTAGGCGTCTCCATAGTAGACAGGTTCAGCATACCTTCCGTTTTTACTCGCAGCAGTGGAGAACCTGGGCAGCTTGCTTTATCCAAGCTGCTTGGCGTCGACATGTCAAGAGAAAGAATATGGAGCTACGGCGGAAGGAGGAGGATGAGGTAGAAGCAGAGGAATCTGATGGAGCTCGTAACAGTGTTAGTCTTGGTGCCACATTTTTGGCTTCCAGGTTTGCAGCAAATGCTCTTAGAGGTGTCCATCGGAATCGTAATGCCAGGACTGCAAGGGAATTAGTGAAGCTACAGAAGCCTCCAGAGCCTGATTTTACCGCTGAAGATGCTGATTGACAAGTAAATCATAAGTCCTTTCTAAAGACTGATGATAATCATTCGATTTCACTGACTTGCAACTGCTAAAACAATGTATAAAACACCACTTTTAAGCTCCAAACTGCAGTTTTATGGCCTTTCTGACTATTAAAAAATGTTTTCTTGGGTATATGTATTGCTTGTGTAGATAATAGTTGTAAATCCTGTGTGTACAAGGGAATCGAATTCTTTTAAAGCTTTGGGAACTTTCTTAGACAGTATCTTGTCCCATTTCCATTTTATTAACCGCATGGTTTCTTCTGCTAATGGAGCCGATTCGAGGTCCCAAATTGCCTTTTGTCTGCAAATTTATTTTGCAAGACCTTGTTCAGGTTTTGTCAACGAGGTGATGCATCTTAAATCTGATTTACTTTTCTAGTTCTGAATCCTTATTTATTAGATGTCAACCAGTTTCATTTCCAAATGATTGAAATTATAATCACCACCCATTACACAAGTTTTCTTAAATAAGTTCATGATTGAACCCTGTGAACACGAAACATAGAAGAGGCAATCCCTGATGTTGCTGATTAATTACCTAATAACAAGCATCTTTAATAAGATTACCTGTTCATAATTCATAGTTATACTCTATAATAAGTACATCATAGCGATGTTAGGATATTCGATCGACATATATTCAATGATTCCATGAAGATGATAATTATTTGATTTACTGGTTAAAGTGTGTCTTACTGGTTAAAGTGTGTCTGGGACATAAACAGCCTATTTAATGTTTCAGGTTCAGTAGCGCCATAATCAATAATTATCCGTGAAAATAATTTGAAAAGAACTAAATACGAGAGGAGAGGATAAATAATAATCATAATCATAATCACAACTCCTGAAATCACCAATAATCTTAAAGATCTTGTGAATAACATGTTTAGCAATTCAAGGTACAGAATTATATCAAGTTTGCTTGGATTTTCTACCCAAATGGGTCAACAACCAATCAAGTTGAAAGTGAGCCATCCTTCAACATATCAATGGAACTATTTCAACATCTTTCATGGCATAAAGAATTATCTGGCAGAAGTATATAAATCATGTTTTATCTAAGAGTACTAGCTTCTATAATAAGACCTAGGTAATTTCTTATGTTTTGGAATTCGACTATGGTTTAGGGAATCTAAAGTCCTAACTTTTTAAGGGTAGATAAAGCATGCTGACACTGATAAAACTATTTTTCATTTTAAGAATGGAGAGGACCCTTTGCTTAAAGGCCCTCAAATATCACATACAGAGTGGAGAACATTACTATGAAAATATGTGGGGAAAAGGATGTATAAATGAGAAACACGTAACTATATCTGCCAAGGCACCTGTAATGCAGAAACTAAAGGAATATCTCTAAGATTCAAAACTGGATCCAAATGGTAAACCTGAAGGTCTCAATTTCCCATTACTCCATCTGAACCAAGGAAACTTTTGCTTCCTAGTGTGGACACAAGCATGCCAATGTTTTCAGATAACTAGCGTTGATCAATCAATCTTCACCGACGAGTAGATGAGCCTGGTAAACCAGAAGCAAGCGTAGAATCCAATCGTACCAGTCAGCACAAAAAAAGCATATGATCCAATAAGCATGTACCCGAAGTACAGAATCCCAGATACTGGCTTTGTGATCTCAAGCTTAGTAAAGAAATAGAATGCAGCATAAAGGAACAGGTATAGGGCAGAGGAACCCGATGTTAGGTATGACCTCCACCACCAGAGATAATCTTCACTGCAAAGCTGGAAGTAGCACAGCACAACTGTGATCTCGGCACAAGTGATGATAAGGATGATGAAGACGATGAATAGGAAACCAAAAATATAGTAGAACTGGTGCAACCAGATTGAAGTAAGGATGAAGAAGAGCTCAATGAAGACAGCTCCAAATGGAAGAATGCCTCCGATAAGAATAGAGAAGGCCGGATTCATGTACCATGCTTGCTCTGGAATTTGCCGAGGGATCTTATTAGTTTTCACCGGATCCTCGACTGCTGGCTTCTTGTAGCCAATATAGCTACCGACAAAGACAAGTGGGACTGAGATACCAAACCATAAGGCCACTAGAGCAAACATAGTTCCAAATGGCACAGCTCCTGAGGATTTTTCACCCCAAATTAGAGCATTCAAAACAAAGAAAATGGCAAAAACAATTGCAGGAAACATGATAGCTGTTTTCATGGTGATTTTCTTCCACTCTGTTCCCTTGAACATCTTGTAGAGGCGGGCTGAAGCATATCCAGCAAATAACCCCATAAATACCCAGAGTAAGAGCATGGCCGACATTAACCCACCTCTATTTGAAGGGGAAAGGAACCCTAGCATAGCGAAAATCATGGTTACAAGAATCATTCCGAAAAATTGGACACCTGTTCCAACATAAACACAGAGTAAATCTGAGTTAGTAGGAGGCCTGAAGACGTCCCCATGAACCAATTTCCATCCCGTCTCTTCTTGTGCCTCTTCTTGGGTCTCTAGTTGGTTGTACTTTGAGATATCCCGATAAAGGGTGCGCAACATGATCATAGCAACCATACCAGATAGGAAAAGAACAATCATCAAAGAATTGACAATTGAGAACCAATGAATCTGATCATCGGCCATCAGAAGGTATGTATCCCATCGGGATGCCCACTTCACATCACTTTCCTGCAGGATGAAACATAAGCAAGCATTGGGATAAAACACAGTAAGCCCAAAACTATGACGTTAATCAGCAAATAACATTCTTTTACCAAGATAGATGGGATCTTACCTTGAACTCGACATCATAAGTAAAGATCATGTCCTTCTTGTCCTCAACCTCTTGGGGAGATTCAGAATTGGTAACTAAACGCTTTGCATGGGGATCACATGTTGTTAGCCGTGTGTTCTCTTCCTTCCACTCACCTTCAAAATCATGTTTAACACTGAACTTGCCAAAATCAGGTTGCAACATTAAAATCAAGATAAGTTATGGCAGAATTTCTAGGATAGAGCAAGTACCTATAAGGTTTCACTTCAAAACCCACAATCCTTGCTGAATCTGTTTGAAGATCCTTATGATATTTGACAGTGAATGCCAAATGATTGTGAATGAAGTGCTTTTCATCCTTGTGCTGAGAACAATCAATCAAAGAGAAGCCTTGGCATGAGTACATAAGATGTTTCAACTTAAGAGCATAGACTTAGGATGAAGTCTGTCGCTTACTCCAGCGTACTGCCCTCTGAGGCCAACATGGAATCCATGTTGGTAAACAACAACATTCTCTTGATCAGGTCTTTGAATGGGAACAACCAGCGGAAGATTGTCCAAAATCCTATAACATACAACACAGTATATCAAATAATTTGTGCCTGTAACGAAAGAGTAGAATAGCTAAAATTTCAAGGAAGAATGCCTCACATGTTCACACGATACTCATCATTTATCTTTTCCTTGAATTCCTTGGCAGTTTTTTCATTAAGCGTCAAGCGGCATAAAATTTTGCACATTTCAGGTTCCCTCATTTTGAACTGAAGAAAAGATTTATCAACTAAAAAGTGATTAATATGAAAAGAACCATCAGATTACTTAAGAATCCAACTTACCAAGTAGGGAGAGTTTTCAATGCGATCACCCCGAAGAACTTCACCAAGATTTTCTGCACTATCAACTATGTGTTTCGGGTGACAATATGGGAGGGAATAGTAAGAGTAAGGAAGTTGTGTTTTAATAGAACTCAGTTTGTTCACTTTAACCTTCAACTCATCTCCCTATATTCATGGACACAAAAATCAGTCCTAAAAAGTTATCAATACAAAAAAAAATGGTGAAACTGGTATGGATGCTCACATTGCAACAACAATTCTGGTTATTCACTTTCACCTAGGGTACAAAATAAGCACCAGATTCAAGTTGCAGAAAAAAAGTTCCCTTTGAGCAATGCAAGGCATCATCCAGAATGATGATAGTCTAGTGTTCTTTTGTCTGCACTTGCTTCAATTTAATCAAAATTTCTACCATCAAATTAATTGTAACTTTTCTTTTCAACTGGAGAAACAAATTCCATCTTCTTTCAAGAATCTGTAATTGAAATCTTTAATCCTATGCATCAAAATATCCTTGAATTTTAAACTTTCTGACAGAAAAAAAAATCAACTCCTAAGCAATGTAGTCAAAATGCGTGAATTTGTTCTACAACAAAAGCTTACAAAAACCAAGATCCAAACCAAATAATATTCTAGTCAACCCCCTTAAGTGCTAATTTCCTAAATGTTTAAGAGAATCTCCCCCCTGTTGTGGAATAAATAATTTGGAAACTTTGGATGATCATGCACAACACACAAAAGCAAGCTTCAGTGTTTTAGTTAAAAAGAATGAAAATGAAAAGAGATTCAAGATTTTACTTTTCCAAGCACCACACCAAAGGGGGGAAAATGAAGATCTACATTCTTATTTATTATGGCAGAACAATTTGCTGTATGAAGCACATTATTAGCTGATTATTTTAGCTAAAAACAACCCCTCACGACAAAAGCTGATAAAAACTAGCGTATGCACTTCTTTAATTCCAACTTTCTCACGGTCCCACCATCCTTCCTATTCGAAATATAAAAACTCCAAACGAAATAATCAGCTGAAAGCGAGTAACGAGGAAAAAAAACGAAAAAAGAATTTCAACTAGGTCATAAATTCAACGAGTAATTCAAAAGCACACCAAAAATCCTCTAATCCGACAGTAAAACCAAAACAAATAAAAATTAGAGAAAAACCCCAAACAGAAACAGATCTTAAACGCCAACAGAATCCATCACCAACCCAAACCCAAAAAGCGACAAGATCCAACCTTTCCCAATAAAGGCACGAAATTGGCAAGTAAACAAGAGCGTCAAAATACACGCATTATCAACTGTAAAGGACACCGTATTTATTGCAGTTACCTTGTAGAAGTCCTGAGGGGCAACCCCGGGGAGATAGAAGCATTGAGAGTGGACCAAAAGCAAAGCAAATACGGCGATCCGTACAATCGGTGCAGGAGAAATTCCCGCCATAACAGCCACCGCCGATCTGGATCCACAAAATCTCTGATGAAAAAGACAGTTCTGATGTAGTCCCCGAACAGTCTTTCTATCTCTCTCAAGAGAAAACTACTTAGCTTTCTCTATCTAGAACTGAAAAAAGGAGGGTGAGTTTTGCCTGTGTCTGTTTCCTTTAATAGAACGAGAAGCACGAGAAAGCGCCAGTATAACAAAAATCCATATTTTTTTATTATTTTTCTTCTTTTTCAGAGATGGATTTATGACTTTTGGGTTTTAATTTTGGTCACAGCGTACAAAAACTGTTATGTCTTAATACGAATATTAATTATTTATTACTAACAATTATTATGTGTTAATAGGTGCCAACAGGTTGGGAAAATCAATAATTTAGATGAAGTATACTAGTAATAAAAGATTATTTCTTCATAAATTAACATAAATGTGTTGTTTAACGGAGTTTATTATTAAATTTAACCGGTTCGATCATAAAAAACTTAAACAGTTCAATTTTTCTGTTTAGTTTTAATTTTCAGGTTCAATTTACTTTATTAATTCTTGTTGTTAAAAATTAATAAATTTATTAATTAATCTGTCAATTTTTGTAAATTAATAATTTCTTATAAACTAAAATAAATCAACTAATTTTTATTTAATAATCTCTTTTTTCAATTAAACATCATATTATAACAATATTTTTCAATTATATTTCAAAATTTTTAATTTTATTAGTCGATTTTAAATATCTCAATACTAATTGAACTTTTTAAACTTTAAACATCTTATCTTATCAGTTTGACTTTCGGGTTTTTAAAACATCAATAAAAGAATAATTTGATGCAATTTACTTAAGACAAACTAAAGGTAGAGATACGAGTTTCTTTCTAATTTGGAGTTATGATACAATCTTTTGACCATCAAAATTGAGAATAACTCACTTTGTTGACCATTGAAAAAAAAAAAAAGAAAACCCTTTTTCTTGACCATTAACATCATTTATAATTCTTATGTAGCTAGCAAAATTAGGACCACTGGATCAGAAGGATTCTGATCTTTTATTGGTAAGGGACAAGTAGACGTTCCACTACCATTCCAGTAACTCCTGGCATAGGAGAATATTGGTGCTTACAGGTTGACTAGGCTCAAGGCTGACTATTTTCAC
>JAOQMM010000008.1:57617-70817 GCA_027563515.1 Erythroxylum platyclados | reverse complement strand
ACTAAGCTAAAATTCAAATAGTCAATTAATTATACCTGAATAGTTGCTGGAGTATTTCGAAGGCCACGAGATAGATTCCTCCATCTTCGACGGCCTTAGTGCTCCCGGCGGTTCTGGTCTATCCGGAAATCTCCTCAACTCTGCTGTTCATGTCCACTTTCTCTTTGTGCCTAAAGTTTGATTCTTTTCCTGAATTTGTAAAGCTAGGATTTTGATGCCTGCTTGGTTTCTAAGAAAATGCTGGACAGGGGTAAGTTTTGAGTAAGTTGTGTCTAAAGCAGCTGTTTTTGTTTGTTACTGTGCTAAATATTTGATGAATTCTCAACTCTTATCCTCTTTTACTTCCTTTGACTTCTGTGAAAAGATAAGATTTTAAGGTTTGTGGGTTATCGTTGGAAGCAATCTTAGTGGTTTAGCTTCAGAGAGAATGCAGGTAAAGGGAAGAGTAATTACTGTTTCTTCGTTTTGGCATATACTAATTTGTTAACAGAAAGGAGAAGAAGGGAGCTTGATGATATAGTACTTTGATTTTCCCTTTGTGAAAGTGTTATTGATAATTCATGTTGGATCTTTAAGTGCTTTGAGTTTGGTATACTTTATAAAGATTTTTTGCATCTCAAAGTGTAGGGATTTCCTCGGCCAGACATTGACATTCCAGTGGTGAGAGCTAAACGGCATTGCCTAGCTGGTACTTACTTTCTTTAATTTCCTTTTGCTCTGTGTTGGTAATGAAATCAATTCGTGTTTTAGCGCATGCGAGCCAATCTAGCTCATGCAATAGTTTCTTAGAATGATTTCCTTTAACATACATTTTTATGTCAAGCTGTTTACAGCTAGCCAGGGGTTTTAATGATTTTCCATTCATGTGGTCGAACTAATCAGACCCACAATCACCATCTGCACAATATGGTGTTTGAGATCCCAACTTAATCAATATGTATGCAGTGTCGCCAGCAAAAGACTATGTAATTAAGAGCATCTTGCTATTAATAGTGTGCATCTGACTGTGTATGAGATACTGGCTCTATGAACATATTGATCTGCCAATAGTATGATTGATTTCTCTCCCATTTCCAGAGCTGCATAATGATCACAAAGAAATAATGGAGAAAATATACTAGAAGATACAAATTTTGCATTTGACAAGGCCTGTGGGTAGATCTTCATCCTTCAAAGACTCAGGTAACGGCTCACACTTTACTGCAATATAGAAAATCCAGATTTCGTTCATTTTTGCTTGCAACAAGGTTGATTTTTAATGATCCTAGGCCAATATTATCTGTCCCTTCCACTTATGACTAATTGTGGTTTCACATTGGAGTAAAGTTGCAGACCCTTATTTTGTAATAGAAACATCTACTGTTTGGTATGTTTACAGGTCTGATAGAGTATACCGAAGCTCTAACTTAAATGGTTTTACCTTGTTTGACAGGTGATCACAGGTCATCAGACAAGCAAAACTCCTCAATGGACAGAGAACCGTTGGGTCTGCATCATCACTAAATGTCACTCTGAGAGATTCTCCAGGTTTCATGGATGTATATGCACTTACCAGTGTACCATTTGCTGTGGTCAATGAAATTGCTGGTTTATCTCCAACAGCATAAGATGGTTTACAGCTTGGAGATCAAATTCTTAAATTTGGAAATTCGGAATATCAAGTTGGTCAGAATCTTCTAGAGAAGTTTGCATTTGAGGTTCGTGCAAATCAGGGGCATGGAGTACCTGTGATAGTTATGAGGCAAGGTGCTCTAATCAACTGTGACATCTAGATCATGGCAAGGCAGGGGTTTGCTTGGGTAAGTCTGCTTTCTCTTCTCGTGGCAAGATATAATATCGTGACATTACTGAACATTTTGCCTTTCTCTCCTTGACATGATTACATTTAATGACATTACTGAATTTGCAATTTTGGGTGCTTCCAGTTGCAGCTTCCGGATGTGACGGACGAGGTTGTTGCAGGCTAGTTGCAAGACTCTGCATAAAAATTACTTTCCTATAGTTTTCCCCTTTATGTCAATGAAAATCAGATGCAAATCGAACAAAAAACATTCTGTTCCTTTGGAATCCAGCATCAACTTGTTTGAGGTTAAAATATTCGCAGTCTCTTTTCATAAGGATCGTTCATGTTTGTTTCTTTATTGCTGAACACTGTGGAGTGGAATCATGACTTTAATTTGAATGGTGTCAAAGAATTCTATGATCTCTCTTTCGGTACCAATTCCTTGAGATCACGATTGTCACATATATGAAGGTGACAAACATTAGCGTACTGGAAAGTAGAAAGTGGCACTGATAGGACAACAGAGAAGATAGCTCACCTACTCATACTTTCACTGGAGCAGTGCAACGAATGTTTAAGCTGCTTTATTCTGTTTACATCTTACAAAGGTTTGGTTCGTCCAGAATCTTGACAATGAGAAAAAGTTTCTATCTTGCATGAGAAAATTCCAAAGCTTGCAATAGAAACGTTTCAGGGGATATTAAGTTTCAAACACCTTATCAGCAATTTTGGATGGTTGCTGGTCTTGAAGGGTCAAGCAAATTTAGAGAATCATTTAGAGTTTAATATCCAAAAAAAGGAAATAAACATACTCAATTCTTTCAAACATTTCATTTCAGGAAAAATACTACAATCAGTTGCTTATGCTTAACATTTATTGTCATTTCCTTGCTCCGTTCATCAAAAACAACTGAAGGAAAGTTTTATGAGCAAAACAACTCCACCCCAGTGCCCCAGTTGTACACAGAATTTTCCTACAAAAGAGACATTTTAGTGGTTCGGGTTAAGATTGGAACCGATCAACTTGAGCGTCAGACGATGTCGACTTTTCGGATTGACCGAAATTTGGATGTTGACTTCGACTCGGACAAAGTCGGATGAAATTATCAACCGTGCTAAAAGGCATGGTAAACAGAGAGTGTACATTGCATAATGTCAGAACACAAATCAAAAGTAAAACCCTACTTGACAATTGCTTGCAACTTAAGTCTGTTCGAGTAAAATAAAGAAGAAAGTAAGAAGAGAAAATCATTATTCACTCATCAAAACATTAAGTAAAATCCTCTTTTTGAACTTGTGTTTTGGTTCTCCTTTTCTCAAAGTAGAGAGATTGCTATACAAGAAAAGAACAAAAACTTAAACCGGTAAAAAGGCCATTAAACAGATTGATAAGCTTGTTGAGTACTTTCTTTTTATTTTGTTGTCTAAAATATTTAGACGTAGTTAAAATTAGTAAATTGCATTTTCTCGACGACTTTCCTTCCATTTTCTCGGGAAAAATTAGAGTAAAGAGATAGGACTCTCTCTATATGTGTCAGAGCGTTATTTAACCTCGTGATAAGATCAAAACTACGCCGTTGTAAAACTAATCCTGACCTATCAGGCTTTCTTTCTGAGGTTAATAGTACAGAGCCTCACTCTCGCCATCTCGTTTTTAACAATGCAGAATGGAATCTTCATGTTACGAGGCTAAACTCTCTTCCCATCTCTCTCTCTCTAGGCGTGTAGTTTTCTTTTTTTGAATAAATTACAATGAAGTTGTTTACTTTATTTTGTTTCAAGTAAGATGTTGGTGTTCGAGGAGTGTGCAGCTTTGGTCAAAAAGTGATACCTTTTCACACATTTTGATTGATGGGTATTACTTCTCTGCGAGGGGTTTATGGCGCTGATATTGAAGAGTTGAATGGGACGGTTTTGGTGGGTTTTTGGTTCTGGGTTTTGGTTTAGAGTCTCATTATAGTGATTCTTAACTGGTGGTATGAGTAGTTCAAAAGTTGTCAATGATAAGGGTCAAAAGCCAAGATCTGGGTTACCAAGCTTTAAAGGGGCCGTTCAATGGATGTAGCTACTGGAGGAAATAGTTTGGTTTAATGCGGGTTTTTGATGTTTAGGTCATTCGTGCTGATTTAAGCTTCTGTTGTTGGTGAGACATTGGGGTCTTATTGATTTGTCTTGTGGTGCTAAGTAACTGGAAATTTGTTTGCTTGCGTGCTTGTGAGTAGGACATTGGAAAGTGTAAATTTTGAAAAAGTGGGTTTTTATCGAGGGAAATAAGCTAAAGATCTGTGAAGAACTGAGCAAATTTAAGTTGTTCTAGCAATGTCCGGACCTCCAAGAGTGAGGTCAATGAATGTGGGCGATTCTGAATCGAGGCCTGTATTAGGAGTCAATGGAAACAACAAGACGGGGTCTTTGAGTGCCCGAAAACCAGCATCGAAGCCATTGAAAAAGGTTGAAAGATCACCGGAAGGAGACACCTTGTCTGATGAGAAGAAGGCTCCTATAGTGTCCAGGGGGAGTGCTTTATCTCCCAAATCAAATTCTGTTAGTGTTCCTTCAATTCTTCGCCGCCATGAGCAGTTGTTGCACTCAAACTTATCCCTAAATGCTTCTTGTTCATCAGATGCCTCCACAGACTCGTTCCATAGCCGAGCATCAACAGGAAGGTTGACTCGGTCGTATAGTCTAGGAAGTCGAAGGAAGCAGTATGCCTCAAAGCCGAGAAGTGTGGTTTCTGATGGAGGTTTAGAATGTCAACCGTCTTCTGATGGTTCACACTCCAAGAGGAGCTGTGCCTGGGTGACACCAAATATAGGTGTGTTTCTTTGTCTTTGACTTTAAATCAATGTATTCAGGTGTTGTAAAGTGTGGAACTATAGGAGTTCAGTGGCAGAACTAATGCTTAGCTTAGCTTCATAAATCTTTGACCATATTACTCTGCCATTCTCTATCTTTTGAGTTCCATGGAGTCGTTGCAGATAACTAGCCTAACTTCTATGGAATAGTAAGCTAGCAGTTTATTGTAGAATTGATTGCTATTAATGTAGATATTAAAGTAAAATTGACTTGATTGATCACTGGAAATGCAGCTTTTTCGTAACCTTAATTTGAGGTAGCCACATGTTACATTGCAGTCACTAAACTGTCAAACTCCATGTTTTGCGAATCTCATTTTGTTATGATTCCTTGTATTGTCCTAAACAAGTTCATACTGTTGCTTGATTGAATAAAAAGATGTTGATCAGATTCACTTAGTTTGTTCCCTTTATACATAACTATCTTACAAGTCAAGTTACCTGTTAGAATGGATATAGCTGTAAATATGTTAGTTTGGTTGTAAGAAACATGTTACTCCGAAGGGCTTGCCTATCTTTCACATTTTCTCTGTGAACTCAATATCTCATAGATACTACGAGATATTTTTTCCTTAATCTCAACTCTACCTTACTTCACACGCGTACATGCTCTGAATGCTCAAGTGTTATCAGTTTGTTTGTATGTTATTTTAAGCTTTCGGTGGTGCAAGAATGGAGTTGAGAAATTTTTAGGGTATTGAAGTTGTAATATTGGTAAACCTAGTAGGAGAGTATCAATGAAGATGTATAAGAGAGTGGCTTGAGAACATTAGGCATTTGTCCCTAGAGCAGAGGCTTGAGATGAGTTGTCCGGATGCTTGTGCTTATTTCAGGTTCTATAGCTTAACATTTCAAATGTTGAAAACAGATCCATGTTACGCTGCATTCCATGATGAAGAATGGGGAGTTCCGGTACATGATGACAAGTACGCGATTGCAATATTCTCTGTAGTTATAACCTTTCTTTAACAGGCCTATCTTTCCTAATGTGGCTTTCTATGGTTGACTAGATTTTCTTGTCTGCATGCAGGAAATTGTTTGAGCTTCTTGTACTGTCAGGTGCTTTAGCTGAACTTACTTGGCCTGCCATTCTGAGCAAAAGACAAATCTTCAGGTTTTTTTTCTACAAATGTCACGTTATGCTTTTGCTTATTGACAAACTGTCCTTGTGGCCAGATTCTCTTGCCCATTTTTAGGTTGATTCCAATATGAAATCATTAACAGTTCTTTTCTCACCTCAACAGGGAAGTTTTTGTGGATTTTGATCCAGTTGCTGTGTCAAAACTGAATGACAAGAAAGTAATAGCATCGGGAAGCTCTGCAAGCTCTCTATTATCTGAACCAAAGCTTCGTGCTATCATTGAGAATGCACGACAAATATGCAAGGTACATTAATATTTTCTTTTGATATTTTTGCCCTTAAAAGCAGAAAATGTAAAGTGTACTAAGCTGAAAACTTTTACCACTTGCATGTAGATATGTTACTATAATTCGAGAACCTACTTATTTATTTCATTTTCTTAATTTACTTGGGTTTTGCTTTTTATATATCAGTCTTCTGATGTAGATTTGAGTTGGCATGTTAGTTAAAAGATGCTAGCATTTTAACTTAACAGAATATGCATTTAATGATCATTTGATTTGGCATGTTCGGTAAAAGATGTGGCTCTTATTCATGCGACTCTTATTAGTAATTTTGTTAAAGATGCCAGAATGCTTTGGTGATTCAGTATCATTATCTGACTTGATGGCTTTCCATCCTTGGACCATTAAAAGTTTACTACAAAAAGCTATGACTACAAGCTTCTTATGAATATCATTTCATCTAACAAATTACAGGTTTAACTGATGTCAGGTCATAGAAGAGTTTGGATCCTTTGACAACTATATTTGGAGCTTTGTGAACTATAAACCCATACTGAGCCAGTTCCGATATCCTCGCCAGGTCCCAGTCAAAACTCCGAAAGCCGATGCAATAAGTAAAGACCTCGTAAGAAGGGGTTTCCGGTATGTGGGTCCAACGGTCATCTACTCATTCATGCAGGTGGCCGGGATCACAAATGACCATCTCATCAGTTGCTTCAGATTCCAGGAGTGCATAAACGCAACGGAAGGGAAGGAAAAAAACGGACAGAAAGCAGTAGAAGAAAACACTGATGGCATTATAGAATCCAAGATATCCATGGCCATTGATGAGTTAAGCTTCTCCTCAGAGTGACACAGCCGAATTTACAGTCATGCACTAGCTTCAATCATCAGTTTGTCGTACTAACTGCTTCACTGCTACTCTTTAGGTGGCAATGACAGTTATTTTCTGTATAAAATTTGATGAATTCCCTATGCCTAATGAATTCCTAGATTGTAGAGTACTAAAACTGATGCATTAACTGATGATTGTGCTACATCGGCTTTGTTTGACAAAGCAAGCCTATGGAATATCAGTGTAAAATTCTTTGTACAGAAACGAGCTAGTATCTTTTCACCTGTTTCTTTTCTGCTATTTGAGGGGTGTGAATGTTAAGCAACTAAAACAAGCTTGGGCCACCTTGCCAAAAGCATTAAAGGGTGTCACCATCTGGCTGATGCTTGTGACTTACGAGTTATGAACCCCCTGATAACCCCATGAGTTTGTAAAACAGCTAAAAGCTTTCAGACCAATACGTTTGGCCCAAAATGGAAATACCAAAGGATAACACAAATTTTACTGTTCCCTTTCAATAAGGACTCCTTCATGATATGATTATAAGGTGTACCTCTCTGCCATCTTGGCCTCTTCTATTCTTCTTCAATTCGTCTTTTGCCGCCTAGGAGGACCCGAGAGAACTTAGTTTCCTGATTCAATGTTCACCAACTGGAAAATTCAGATGATGATTAGTGATGAAAAGAAAGAGAAAATTCAGATGTTCACATCAAAGAGGTGGTGTTAACGTCAAGAATGGCAAAACTGAAATCCTTAACACTTCCAAGTATCTCTTTTTTTTTCTCTCTATTTTCTTTTCTTTTTTTCCTTTTGAGTCTCAATTACAAGATCATATTAATAAGGTTGCAATTCAAGCAAAGAAAAATAAAGAAAGAATGAGATCCTGAAGCTGTTTTCAAATGCTAACAGGAGAAGATGGATGCCATTGCCAGCCAATTCTAGAGTGTTACACTAATATTAATCTCTGCTTAAATAAGTCAAGACTCGAGAAGGTGTACAACAAATATACAACTGCTTCACTGAAAGACTGCAGGTGGAAATATACAACTGCTCGCTGAAAGACTTCAAAAAGAGTACAATTGAAAAAGAGAAAGCAAACAAACAAGGATCGTCAGAACCCGGCAATCCAATAGCTATATGATTTTCATAAAGGGATTGTCAGCACGATGATTATTTTGAATTCAGATGAGGATATATCAGCAAGGCTTGATTTCAAATCCAATGCTAAGCAGAGTTCTAGCCGATTCAATCGCCTTCTCCTTTTCACCTCCAAGCTCCAAAGTTTCGCTAGTTAATTCTCCTTCCCTGCCAACTGACCATTGTGTTGGGGTCACCTGGCTCTGGAGGGTATCAGTTTTCTTGAGCTGCATATTGGTCATAGAAGAAGGAGCGGTGGCAGCAACAAGGGGGGCGCTTGGTGGTCCATGTCGCTTCTTGGGTACAGGCATGTCATGATCATGTACTCCCTTATAGGTTATAACGACAGCACTTGTGTTATCTACTGCTGTTTCTATGTGCTTACGGACGGGACACCCAGCAGATGTACATCTATAATAGTTCCTGTAAGTTTTATTCAAGACAAAATCAGAACAAACGAATGGAACAGAGGCCAAAATTTGGAAGGCGATTCATTTAGATGAAGTTGAGATTTCAACAGAGGGTGCAACCACAAAATTCTAGCTCCCAGAAAAAACATCTAGATCAAAGTCCTTACAATTTACTCTAAAATAATCTAGTATTAAAAAAGTTGAAGATGCATCTGATGCCATGAAGCATGTCAACATAATTTCCCGAAAGATGAAGATGGGCCGGGTCAAGTAATGACTGCACAAGGCTGAACCCCACATTTGATAATTTGCAGGGCTCTCAGAAAGTAGGCTTCTCAGGATATGTGGATTTTGTGATTATATGGAATCACATTAAGAATCCCCGCTTTGTCATGTTAATCTTTCACTAATTGCTAAAAATCATTCAATTTGAGGCCACATGCAAAAGTAGTGCCTCAATATTCTTTTACACAATAGTATAATATATGTTTCTGATCGCATGAAATAAAACAAAACATCCACTTGTGAAAAAGAAGGGGAAAGTTTATCTCTGATGTACCCAAAAAAAAGAGAAGGGAAAGTTCTCCCAAAATTGCTATTTAGGATTGCCAAGATAATGAAATGGCATCTTTGATGAAAGTAGATTGAATCAAATCTGATGGCCTTATATTCTTTTCTGTCCTCATTTTCAGTTTTTGTAAACCAAGCAGAGAAAGAAAAAGACAAAAGACAAAAGGAAAATATTTAGATAAGTCATTTTGCCTTCAGAAGGAGTAAAATTCCACGACTAGAAGTGATAAAGGACAGGGGTTGGACGGTAAAAAAAGTAAACTAAGCATACCTGGGGTGAGGATTTCCCTTCACCATTTTCTGCCCATATTTGCGCCACCTGTAGCCATCCCCTGATATTCCGACATCACCAGCTGCATGCACAACAAATTTAGGCTTCTTTCCAGATTTTAGGATAGTTCCTGAACATGTCAAATTGCCCTTCTTCATTCTGGTCATTAAGAAGTGAAAATTTTTTAGAACAGATTCAGTATCAGCACTGACTTCCAACAGTATCTAAAATCAAAATTCTATGAAAGCTTGCCTTCGTTTTTGCTCAGGTTCCTTGAGATGCTCCCCTTTTATCTCAATTTCCTCAATCCTGTCAGAGCCAACTGAGTCTTTTCGTTTTCTGTCTGGAATAGAGGGTGTTTCATGTGGAGATTCTTTCAATAATGTAGCTGAATCTGTATCCTCAGGTGTTTTGATGGATTGTTTGGTCATGGTTTTTGTCAAACAAGGTGCAGCAGGTGATGAACTTTTGTTTCCCTTGCCACAAATATTCTTCCTAGGAGGATCATGACTGTGAAATCCTTTATTAACAATCTCTATCACATGACCTGAATGATCAGAACATTCAATCTTTTTAGCACAACAATCTGAAAATGTACATTTATAATAGCTTCGTGAACCACTGGGACTTTTTACTTGCTTCTGACCATATTTCCGCCAGTTGTAACCATCAGGACTATGTGTCCTTGCAGGGGGAACAATGGTAAGAGTTTTGGGGTCTGAAGGACCATGATTAACTCCTGGCATGGATGGATTATCAATCTTTGGCGGTGACAGTATCTTTTCAGTTAAAGTAGGACTAGGAGCAGATGAAATAGATTGTGTAACAGAAGTTGGTGATAATTCTGACAAGGATGTTTGACACACAGAAGACTTATGGTGATTTTCAGTCTGAACTTCCAAATCCTGGGCTTTTACACTTCCTGTGGCATCTTGGTTTGAACCCCCAACTGGCTCCTGTGAAAGATAAAAAGATAGTAAGCAAGTTGCTTCTTTTCCGAATAACTAAATAACATTAACTAGTAGAAGAGAGCGTGTCAAAATGGTAAAATGTTGTAGTGACCTAGAGAAAACAGCTGTTGTCCCTAATTGCTTTCATTTCCTCTCATTTTGGAGCTCAGAGGATGGCAAGCAAATATGTCTCATGCACTTGAATTATAATTGTTTCTATGCTTTATGCAGTGCAACTCATAAGCCATCATCCACGGTAAAAGCCAGATAAGATCTCTCAACACGATTTTGGGAAAACCAAAGAATCGTAGAAAATAGAACACATGCAGGTATATGCTACTTTCGTACTTTACTACTTGTTTGCTCCCCTCCTTTTAATCACCCATTATCTGCTCTCATATATTTACTTACATTTCCAGATATCATAAATGCAACCTAACATTTATGGTTAATTTTCATCCTTCTGCATGTTGCAGAGCTCAATTAAACACAGATCTTTCTCAATGTTCCTTTATTGAAGCAACACAGAGTTTTCAATTCTTCACAAAATCCCATATGGTTAAGTTCATTTTCTGTTTCCCACACATACAACCATTGATTCTACCTATCCAACCATTTCTTCCACAGCCTGAACTACAGCATAACCTATTCCACAAAGATAAAATTAAAAAACACAAGTTTTTAAGTTCCTTCGCATTTATTTGGTAGAATTTTCCCAAGTCAAATGACATCATCAACTTCTATTAGACCGACAACCCCAGCAATGAAACAATTGGTCAACGCCATGGTAGATAACAACACATATACTTCGAGTCACAACTAAAGCTTCTAACGGAGTAGAGATAAAACCTCACTATAACCTTTGGTAATTCACTGAAGAGTTAGGCTGCCACTAATAATTACTTTCTCAGTATCTTAAACCCTAGAAAGCTTTAACAACTACTACAACAACAAACATGGCTAAAATCACCGGAACAAGCATTACTATCCAACACTCAAGCAAAAATCAAATCCAAAAGTACGAGTTCCTTTAGAAAGGAGACAAAATTTACTCCCTAACTAGCACAAGAATATTGTAAAAAGAAAAAATTCCCAAGAGAAACCCACTTAAAAGGCGTACGAACACACACAGAGGCGCACTCAAAACGAACAGTAAACTAAAAGCCCAACCTTAACTTCGGCTTCCAAACGAGTTCCCGAACCTGAATTCACCTGCAATCCTGCCAAACACCACCACGTAATTCAACACTAAATTATTTACCTGAAAAAAAATCACTCAAAATAAACAAAGAAAAACAAATATACCGTTACACTGATCACCCTCCGATACAACCACCGAAGAAGTCGCCACCTTTGCAACTCCCAACGAAGAATCCTCCTCCCTCGACTCTTCGGCCACCTGAGAAATCGCCAACTCTCCGAGTTGCCGCAGCTCCCTTTGTTCCGTCTCCTCCTCTTCTCCACATCCCACAGAGTCATCTTCTTCCGGCAAACTGTCGCTCGACTCATCTTCATGTCGTATTTGACGCTCTTCCGACACTCGGAGAGCTTCCAAACTCTGCCTATCAACCATGGCCGAATCTTTCTATCTCTCTCTCTCACTCTCCTCGACAGAGAGTAAAGTGCGTTGCAGTTACAAGAGTACTAGCAAGTGCCAGAAACCGAACCCGATAAGTATTGATCCGGATCCGACTCGATGATGATATTGTGTGTGTAAATCGGGTCGTAGATATTCGGGTCAATATTTAGATTCTGAGAGAGAAAGAGGAGTTAGTGCTGAGGGTATATGTGTCTTTGACCGGAATTGACTCAGGCAGTTCTTTTTTATTCTTTCTGAGGTAACAGATGCCGTTAATATCTCCGTTTGATAGCGACGTTTTGATTACCGGCCGTTTGTCGCTGCTGCCCGGTTTTACTTGGACATTAAAACCTACGTTAACCTTTTTTGTCTTTTAATTATTTTCTTATGCTGTCGGATTCTCGATTTTTGTTAATATGTTATAGAGCTAATGAGAATATCGTTTAAAAAAGTGCCGTTTCCTTCTCTTTTTAATAATATTTCTTTTAAAATATTAAATAACTATATTTTCAATTTATTAAATTATAGTACAAATATAATATATGAGTCACGTTATTTACATTAAATTTATTAAAAATTAAATTATTTTACTATTATTAAGTTTAAATTATTATTATAAAATTATACAAATTTTAAAGTTTTATAATTATTTGTTAATGATAAAATCAGCTCTTAATGACACAGCTCTTAGCATATTAGATTAATGATACACATTGATTAAATTAAATTTTATAACTTTATATTAGTAACAATTGTGTAAAAAATTCTTGGATAAATTTTAAAATTTATCTCCTTATTTAAAATTTCTCTCATCATTTTAATTTATAATATTATATGTTAAAATACTATTAATCATATTAATATTTTTAAATGACGGTGAAATCTTTAGTTATTATTTTTTAGAGAAGATAATTAATTTAACTCAACTCAAATCGTTATGTTTTTTTTCATAAACACTCTTAACACTTGAATTAGTGTCAAGCAAATTCTAGTAAATTTCAAAGTAAATAAAATTATATTATTTTGATCAACTTAATTAAATCATAAAATTTGATTATAAGTTCAATTTTAAACTTAAAAATTTCATTTTTAAATCTGAATTTTATTATAAAATTTAATTAATTTAAATTATATTTATTAATTTTGAATAGACTCGCAGGAAACAAAAAATCAAGTCTAATATTTTTGGAGTGCTTCTACATTGTGCGGTAATTGGGTTGCCATATCAAATAGCTCATGGTCAGATTGATTAGTGTATGTCATTTCTGATTTGTCTTATTCAATGAGTAAAAAATAATTGCATTGGTTTAATTGATTGGACTGTAAATATTTTTTTAACTTATTTTAATAATTTTTGTCGAAAAATAAATTAATTTATTAATTAATTATCTATTTTTATAAATTAATTAATTTTTTAAATTAAAATTAATTAATTTTTTAATTTT
>JAOQMM010000008.1:0-38125 GCA_027563515.1 Erythroxylum platyclados | reverse complement strand
AGCATAGCCTCTTAGAAGTTCTTGCACTATGGAAATGTTATCTCCAATCTGTCTACCCTTCATAAAAGCACTCTGGTGCAACTTATTAGGGATCCCAGGACAAGCTTAAGCCTATTAGCAATAATCTTTGCAATTACTTTATAGAGGAAGTTGGAGCACGCAATCGGCCTGAAATCCTCCCAAATACCAAAATTGAACTCAGGATCCAACCCGCTCTCAACAAAATCAGACACCTCAATCTTCTTCGCACTTTGACAGGGATTCACTTCCCCTGCGGGCCTTTTCCGACCCGAATCACTGTTTAACGTCTCAATCCGAAAATCAACGCCACCGTCTCTGTTCCCAATCCCACCAAACGGCTGCCTCGCGGGATGAAACTCTACTCTTCGCAACGAAGTAGAAACAGTCGGAGAAGACAATGACCCGTCCCCAGGACACGAATACCCGCCAGAATCCGACTGAGTCTTAACCTCTGTGTCACTGCTCATCACAGGATTCTCCATCTCTCCAGAAAACCCACCGAACCGATTCGATAAAAACGGAAGCGGTTTCGATCACTTTGTTTGGTTATCGGAAATTGGATTAACCAAAAAGGAACCGATTTTGTTCTACCTATTGACAGATTCTTTACACGAAGAGCAAATTAGAGAAAAAAGAAGAAGAAAATTTGGCGGTGGAGAACGGTTATGGACTATTTGTTTGGGGAGAAACTAGAAGAGAAAAAGAGAGTAAGATGAGCCGCAGAGACACACTCCACTGTTAAACCCTACTTTCATTAGGACACTCAGTTTTTATTTCGTCAGCTAAATTGAAAAAGTAGTTAACTCCGATTCAATAGTGCTTTGATTCGTTGTGTGTCGAGTGTTCATATTTGACTACCGGGGTGGTGCGTTACAGGTGATTGAGGGTTGAGCCAACAGCAGAGTGACACGTAATGGAAAGGGCATAAGATTACGAAATTGGGCTCGTTAGCGGTTGGAATGCGGAATCTTCACGGCTGTTTGGTTATGTTTTTTTGTATATGCGGAAAATAATAATTTGGGAAAAAGAGAAAAAGAAGGTTAGTCGTTTTCTGTGGTGGTAGCTGTCGTTTTGCATGACGGTGTCGTACACGCTTTATCATTAATCATTATGGATAATGGACTCACTCAACTGAAAAATGTGTTCTAAATAGGACTCTGTCCCGCCCAATTATTGAAGATTTTCATCTTTTCCTTGTGTTTATCATTGTCATCTTCCATATATTTTTAAAAAATTAAGGATAATTAAGCTCCATTATTATATTATTTATAAACTATATATGATTTTAACAATTTTTCTTATTATTTTATTTTAAAGTATTAATATATTAAATATAATTACATCATGTTGTACTCATATAATAATAAATTATGTGAATGTCTAATCATGCAAGAGAATAAATCAAAACGCCGATACTCCTTCAATGAATCACCAACTTTGCATGTGCCTTTTAACGGCCAAAGCTGCCCATGATCTACCTGAGCACAAGTCCACATCTACAACTTTATTCACATCCCCAAACCTGGATTTTTTATTATTATTTTCCACACTTTTAAATTTCATTTCAATTAAAATGAAAGTTGTCATGTTATTAATTTATTAAATTATTTATTTAATATACCGTTACAAAAACAAAAACTTTTGTTCTTGGGAATGGATATGTTTAACTAACTTTTATAACCTTATGCATAGTTGTTTTATCGTGAGAGATAAAAAAAAGGTTAAACGTAATTAATGTATAAGGCTTTTACTTTATAGGGTCTCAAGAAGGTTATTACATACACAATTTTGTTAACTATTTTTACAAACGAGCAATTTTAAGACTCACCTTTATTTGTAAGAGAGCAACTATACTTTAATAATTAGGCTTAGTAATTTTGGTTCCATTGAAAATTTTTAATTCGGTTTGTATTGGTTAAAGTTTAAATTGATCTTAAATTTAAAGAATTAATTTAAATAACTTAAACTCTCTTTTTAAAATAATGTCATTTTAATTTAATGATTTAATAATAAAATTGCAATTTTTTATTTTTAAATAATATTATTTTAAGAAATTGATTCAAATAATTTCAACGACTCAGACATGTTCAAACTAAGCTCGAAGTATATAACTTTAAATCTAATTGGATTCAAACTATTTATTTGAAGGCCTTGACCTAACCCATTCGGCTATTACTGTTCCTACTAACATTATCTTAATGAAAATTTCAACAAAGATGTAAGCCTATAATATGGCGGAAAAGGAAAACTTCTATTGTCTAAACTGCAACCAGGAAAAGGGTAAATCATCCGAAGTTGCCATTGTTTCTTCCTTACATGTTATCACTTCTGGTGCCTATTCGAACCTTAAAGTAGCGATGGCATTAAATGCAGTAAGTCTTGGATCTAGTAGTTGGTGATCACTGGGGTTTATCTTCTTGGTCGGTGCTGTACTAACTCAAAACGGGTGTGAAAAGAAAGCGATCCGCATTGATTCTTAGCAGAGGTAATAAGATCAAACAGGTGGTGAACCAAGTTATTGGTTAGTTGGAGTTGGGGACAACTGATAGTGAAGTATGTGAAGGGGTTGAAGACATCAAACTGATAGTGAAGTAAGGGGTTGAAGACATCAGACGGATAGTGAAGTATCTGAAGGGGTTGAAGACATCAAACGGATAATCATCAGACTATCAACGAATCAAGTGAAATGGTAGTTAGGTGCTTAATCACTTTATTAAATTTTAAATTAAACTTAAGTTTATATTTTAAAAAGAATAAAATTCAAGATCTAATACAAATTATTTATATTTAAAATATTATAACATTTAGCTTTATAAAATTTTGAAAATCAAATTCCAACCAGCCACTAATAGCAATCATTTAAAGTGAAGAAAAATAGAAAATACATAGTTTTAATTTATGTTGTCGCTCGAGTCTATTCAAATTTAAAATCGAGTCAAAATTTTGTATTTAAGTCTGAGTCCGATCTGAGTTCAATTTAACTTTCAGGTTTAAGGTTGATTTCAATTGAACTTACTGATTTAAAAATCGATCAACTTTAAACTAATTGTGATTAAACATTTTTTAAAACTAAAAATATCATTATTTTATTTAAAACAATATTATTTTATTTAAAGAGTTATAAACTTTAAGATAGCCCAATTCTATCTAAAACTCATTTTTTTTATAAAAGATAAAAATAAAGCAAATTTTTTAATTTTCAATATCTTCAAAAATTTTCTATAATTTAATATTTTAAATAATCTTTATATCTTATTAAATTGGTCCACATTCATTATGATAATTATATAACGTGTTAATTGCGATAAATTTTTAATAAAAACAACCAAAATTGTATATCATATCTAATAAAATACGAAAAAAATAAACTCTATGGACTTTTCCTTACTTTCTTAGTTAGTGCCAATGGTAGAATAGATAATTTAACCCTTGCTATGTAAAATAACACCATTATTATAGCAATTTTATATGACAAAATTTTAATTTAAATTAAATATTAAGAGAAAAATAATATAATTAAATCTTTATAAATTATAAATTATGCTATAATTATATAAAATCTGTTAATTAATAATAATAATAATTGATCGAGATTAAGAATTATTATATAATAAAAATAATTATTTTATTTTAAAATAAGTGAACACGTGTCTCCCTCAAGCTCTCTCCTTTTTCTCTCGGGCCGAGACAGTTGACTTGAATAAGAATCTATTGAACAATTCAACCAAGAATTTTTAGTTACATGGCCGCCATTATTAATCCAAACCACCACGACTCACTTCCGTTGTAGCCACCTCTACTCGACGTTCACCAAATCCATATCTTGCGGTTTTAACGGTAACAGAACCTCGTTATAAAGCTCGAACTATGTCTAGTCCAGCGTCAGGTGGAGGGCAACAAGACGCACGATAAGAGAGAGAAACAGGGAGAAAGCACCGTGAGATGAGAGAAAAATATGAAAGTCGATGTTTTTGAAATCTGAAAGATCCAATTCACCTAACTGGGATTCAAACAATTGCCAAAAAATTCAAAACCCGTCTCCAAAAATCTCATCCCTGCAGTACCCGGATCTCAAATTCTAATCTTTTATCCAAATTCATCGTGGTTTGATCGGTGTCCCCTGTTTTCTGCTCCGTTTATGTTTTAAACCAAAACACTGGAATTTTCCTTCATGTTTTTGTGGGTGGGTTTTGGCTGTGCCATCTCTGCTTTGATCCTTGTTTACATCTCCTGTGTTTGTTAGTTGCAACTTGTGATTTTCAACCTTATTTAACACATTCACGCAATTTCCTCCAACTTTACAGGGCCTTCGGTTTTTTTCTCTTTTTTCTGGGACTCCTTTCTGTACTTTCAAACAAAAATTCACTTTTTGCCTTCTAAACTGTCAATCTAATACATCCCCTGTTTCCTCTCCTCTTGAATTCTCTATAGTCCACCATGAAAGTCCCCAGAGACAGAATTAGGTTCAATGTAGGAGGCAGTATCTTCGAAACAACTTCCACAACTTTAGCTCACGCTGGTCGGAACTCCTTTTTTGGTGCCTTGTTCGACGACAACTGGAACTTAAAACAGCTCCATAACGACTCCAATCTAAACAATGAATTCTTCATTGATCGAAACCCAGATTGTTTCAGTGTCATCCTCGATATTCTACGTACAGGTGATTTGCATATCCCTGCTCACGTCCCTGAAAGGCTTCTCTATCGAGAGGCCTCATTTTACGGTCTATTGGACCACGTGAGATCAGCGAAATGGGGTCCATTTGATGGCAACATGCTTCGCCATTGCAAGTCTGTTACAGGTCGTGCACCAGGAGATGGGACCGCAATTCGTGCGGGACCTGATGGAGGATGCTGCGTAGCACATGGCAGTTTGGTTCATGTTTATGATTGGATGATGGAAGAGCATCCACCAATCAATCTTGATTATCAAAGAGTGAACGATGCGGCTTGGGTTGATTCTGACAATCTGATTATTAGTGCTTCCGAGAGGTTGGGCCGTGGAGATGGAGGATTGGGTTTGTTTAATCGGAGAACCGGCGAGTTGAGGAACAAGTTTCAAGTTTGGCATGAGAATCAAGTTAAGAGCTTCACAGCTGGGGCGTTGAGTACTACATGTGATCATAAGATTTTCAGTAGTTGTAAAGGGAGGAGTAATGAGCATGGTATTGGTATGTGGGATCAAATCACCGGAAAGCAGATAGATTTCTTCTACGAGAGCCCTGGTTGGTCTCTCGGTGATGCTGACAGGTTACAATGGCTGAATGATGCCAACTGTTTGCTGGTGGCTACTCTGTTTCCAAGGAAGGACAATTGTTACATCAGTTTGTTAGATTTCAGGGCCAAAAAGATGGCTTGGTCTTGGTCTGACATTGGAGTTCCAGTTACAGTGGACGAGAAGCGAGTGCGTGATGCAATAGCCATGGAAAGTTGTCAAGCCATATGTGTGGTGAATGAGTACGAGGACTTGGGGTTCATGGATTTGAGGATGAATATGGGGAGTGTGAGATGGAGGAGTTCGAGGGGTAGGTTGATGAAGGGGAAGATGCCTGATGAACCTTGTTATCCCAAATTGGCATTGCATGAAGGACAGTTGTTTTCCTCCATGGATGACTGTATATCTGTGTTCTGTGGTCCGGATTGGGTCCTGACCTCCAGGCTTCGACGTAGTCATGGAGGCTCAATCTGTGATTTCTCGATTGGCGGTGATCGGTTGTTTGCTCTTCATAGCGAGGAAAATGTGTTTGATATATGGGAGACTCCGCCTCCACCGGTTGTCTGATTCAAAGTCTTGGCCTTCATGGTTGTTCTGGTTTTTACTTGTACACGCCAAAGTCTGAGATTCAAATTTGCAGGAGACAGAAGAAGAACTGCAGGAGTTATTCTGTGCATAGAATTTTAGCAGATTTTGGAAGGGTTTAAGCTTATATTTTCACAATGTCTAACTGAAATAGGCAACTCCATTGGAGGATGTATACAATCATCCACAGATGTAACGGAAACACGTCAAAGATTGGCCCTGCTGAATTTTCTTGCTTGCTTGACTATGGAAGATGAACCAAATCTTTCTTTGCAACTTAACTCTTTTGTTGCTTGCACGTTGCAACACACACCAAATTCTCTCTTTTGAGATATCAATTAAAAGGCTAAATTAAATTTATAAATACTAAATTACTCAACATATTTTATAGTATTAAAATTAAAAAAATAAATTGAATTTAATCAATTTGAATATTAAGATTCCATCTGAACTTGAAAAGATTTTAAGGTTGATGGTCTACTTTCCTAGTAAGTATTAGTCAAATGGGACTCCACATGATTCTAGGCCTGAAACGTGAATTTATGATTGCCGACTCTTGACGAGGCTTTGCTTCATCTTCTTGATATTGCAAAACAAAAAAGAAAGAAAGGGGAAAGAGAAGGTTTCGTTGACAAAGATGTCTATTTATGAACACCTACCAACCTTCGAAGTCTGAGAACGGAAGATGGGATTGGGATTCATCTACCCCATTAGTTACGGTATTGATTAATTAATGATTATATACCATCCAACTATACAGTTACTGGGCGATAGTTAAGTCTAGGCGGACTAATTTAAAACTTAAAATTTTTTGAAAATTAGGTTTTTTAAATTTTTAATTAAAAAAATTGAACTATATAAATTTATTTGGGCTCGGAAGCTTGAGTTTAAACAAAAATTTTTAGATCAAGCAGGCGTAAAACTCGACTTTGTCCAATCTATTACTAAGCCTACTAAGCATTAAGATATGATTGATAAATCAGTTCAGATATAACTTAAGTTAAAAAGTAAAAAATAATATTAGCAAGTTTTTTAAATTTAAATTTAAAAGGATGGAATCAAATAATTGAAAATCAATTTAATCAAAATTTAAAATAATATTATTTTAAATTAAATTTCAGTTAATTTTAGATAATTTGACTATTTAAAATTAACCTTAATCAAATAACTTGTAAGTCAAATTTAAATAAGAAAAGATTTAAGTTAAGCTCAATATCATTTGATATTTTTATCTAAATCTTATAATATATTTTATGTAATTGTCAAATAAAATTTCAAAATTTGATTAAATTTGAATTACACATAAGATTGGATGATTGTTAAAACATTTAAATTTTAGGTTTGGCTGTCAAGATTGAGTTATTTAGGGTGCGATTAGTTCACTTGAAAGAATAGTAATAAAAATTATAATATCATTCTTTATTATATTAGAATTATGAAATATTATCTCAAAAAAATAAATTACTATTCATCTAATCATAATATATTATCATCTATGTTTTTTTATTCTTTCTTTATTCTTTTTTCCCTTAACAACTAATAAAGCAATCTTAACACTTCGAGCAAAGGAAATGACACTTTCGTGGACAATTTCCATAATATGGTTACCGTGTACTTTGTTTCAATAGGTGGAGGCCAATTTCCAATGATTTTGATTAGACTTAGTAATCAAGGATTAATAGGATCTAATCATTGATTATGAGTTAAAGAGCTTGAAAATGTTATTTCGTTTTAACCGTCAACGAACATTACATACCGTTTTGGTTTCTATTTTCCTTTTTTTCTTTCATTGAAAAAGATAACACGACGAAGCTCCAAGGAACCCTCGCTCGCGTGCAAGAATGATTGTATACGTGGCGGCAAGTAATAGTGTCCACGTCAGCAACGAAATGTTGCTGAGCCCAGCTGATCGGGTAACTCTTAAACCAAAAAAACAAAAATTGAAGAAACCAACAACCAAACCAACTGATCTCATAAAGCCAACACGAAACATTCGCAATCACAACCTCCGAGACTTGTGATCTTATATGATTTGATTGCTTTTGCGATTATCAGCCCTGGATTTGAATGTAATTGCTGGGGTGTTTGGATGCTGTGAAGTGGATTTGAGGAAGGTAGAGAGAGAGAGAGAGAGACGAAAGCCTGACGTGATACGACATGGCGTTGTTTCGGAAACTTTTCTACAGGAAGCCTCCCGATGGTCTCCTTGAGATCTGCGAGAGAGTTTACGGTTCGTGCGCTATTCGTTTTGGTTCCGTTCGGTTTTATTCGAACGTTATGGTCGTTTTTTTTCTTATTTATTTTATGTTACCGTTAGGTTGTTGTTCTTGTTGGTGTTGTGAGAGTGACCATGTGAAAGTTTTGAATCGAATCGGATTATAATGTGTGTGGAAATGGCGGGAGAGAATTGGAGTTTTATGGATTTTGGAGTTGTTGCAATTTTTTGTTGGTTTTAGTATGTTGAGACTATTGAGTTTAAGATAAGTAATCTCTTGTTTTGGTATACTTTGAATCATAGGACGTTTGATTTTCATATTGCTTTGTTAGTTGTACTACTGTCTGATTTCATAATCTGAGGTAATCTGGAACATCAAAGTTGTAATAGTCATTTGGGTGAATTTTGACGTGGATTAGGTTGTTCACTGACTTTAGGGCTTTGTTGTGAAAATTGCAGTTTTCGATTGCTGCTTCACTATTGATGGTTGGCAAGGGCAAAATTATAAAAGCTACATTAGTGGAATAGTTGGTCAACTTAAGGAGCATTTCCCAGATGCCTCGTTCTTGGCATTCAATTTCCGTGAAGGAGATAGACAGAGCAATATTGCTGAAGTGTTGTCCGATCATGATATGACGGTAATGGAGTATCCTAGACATTATGAAGGCTGCCCGTTGCTCAAAATGGAGGTAATCCACCATTTTCTGAGATCAGGTGAAAGTTGGCTGTCGCTTGGGCAGCAAAATTTGTTGCTAATGCATTGTGAACGGGGTGGTTGGCCAGTTCTTGCTTTCATGCTGGCTGCACTGCTGATTTATAGGAAACAGTACAGTGGAGAGCAGAAGACCTTGGACATGATCTATAGGCAAGCTCCTCGTGAGCTTTTGCAGTTATTGTCACCAATGAATCCTGTTCCTTCTCAGCTGAGGTACTTACAGTATGTATCAAGGAGGAAGGTGGCCTCAGAATGGCCACCATTAGATAGAGCTCTTACCTTGGATTGTGTTATCTTAAGAAGCATCCCTAATTTTGATGGAGTGGGGGGTTGCCGTCCACTATTTCGGATTTATGGACAGGATCCCTTCCTTGTTTCAGACCGAAATACAAAAATTCTGTACACAACCCCAAAGAAGGGAAAAAATGTTCGGGCTTATAAGCAGGTATACTGTAGTTTCTTTGTCACATAAGCGATTAACTTGTAATTTAGCACGATTCCTTTAGTTATGCTATTTTTGTTCTTGCAAACTCTCTGTTTTTTTCATCTTAATATTAGGAAGAATCTTATTTTTCGTTATTAACTCTTGATTTGCATGTCCTTGTCTTTCATCACTCTTTGGTGAAAGCTGTTCAACGTCCTTGGAATAACTTCATATGGGGGTAGTTATTTACAAGGGTAGTTTACTGCAACCACAAGGTTATACATCTCATGAATCAGAAAAACAATGATTATGATTACTTTCTGCCGTTTTGTCTTATGTTAAAAGAACAGTGGGTCCATATAGGAAGAAAAAGAGTTATTTAGATTAAAGGTTTTTTCTTGTCTTCTTTTTCTTTATCCTTTTCCTTTTTATCTTGTTCTGCTGACTGTAAAGCCTCTCAGAGATTATTTATACATTATCCCTTGCTGCAACGTTCAATTTTCTTTCTAGTGTCAAGTTTCTGCTTATTATCATTCCATTTTCGATACCTATAATTTTGCAGTCCTCAGTTACAAAATTTTCTATCTATTGCAGAATGAGTGTGAATTAGTCAAAATAGATATCAATTGCCATATCCAAGGTGATGTTTTACTTGAGTGCATCAGCTTACATGATGACATGGAGCGTGAACAAATGATGTTTCGAGTTGTGTTTAACACAGCTTTTATTAGGTCAAACATTCTAATGCTTAACCGTGATGATATTGACACATTCTGGGATGCTAAGGATCAATTTCCAAAGGAATTCAGAGCTGAGGTATATTCCTTGCCACAGTTGTACTTTGCCCTTGCTATTTTGTGATTCCTTCTAACATGAAGCGGATTCTTGGGTTTAAGGTTCTTTTCTCAGAAGTGGATGCTACTGCTTCCATTGTGCCATTAGATTTTTCCAGCTTTGAGGAGAAAGAAGGCCTGCCAGTGGAGGCATTTGCTAAAGTTCATGAGATCTTTAGTTCAGTTGACTGGTTAGATCCTAATTCAGATGTTGCACTTAATGTGCTCCAACAAATTAGTGCATCAAATATCGTCCATGAGATGGATTTTCAACTGGGTGTGATACCTAGCCCTCGGAGTCAGCAAGCAAGTCCAAGAAATCATCAGGAGAGAAGGAGGCGCTTAAGCTTGGATAGCAACATGAAGAGTCTCATGTCCTCCCTAGAAAAGATTGATCCTATGCACTTGCGAAAATCATCTATAGATGCTATTTTGGATAAAGTGCCAGAGCATGGAGATGCTCATGTTCCCTTAAATATGTTTGTTAGACCTCCGCCATATAATGAAGCCTCAAATGGAAGTGCTGAGGATAGTCAAATGACAACATCTAAGCTTGCCGTTGGTCAAGCCATGGCAATTTTATCTGAAACTGGACATGTAAAACCTAAAGCACCTGCACTGGCTCCTGATATGACTGATGCTACAAGAAATATTCCTCTTCCACCGCCACCACCTTGTCATATTCTGTCGCCATCATCACCTCCTCCTCCTGCAACTCCACCTTTACCTCCTCCTCCTCCTCCTTCTCCTCCTCCTCTTCTCGCAAATGCAGCTCCTTCCACATCTCAACGACCACCACCACCGCCACCACCACCTCCTGCTCCTCTTGCAAGTGCACATCCTCCTGCATCTCCTCCTCCACCACCACCACGACCTCCTCCTCCTCCATTAGCTTCATTGATGAACGAGAATATAAAAGTTAAAGCTGCTCATCCGACAGCACCTGCAGCTCCATCTCCTCCACCTCCTCCACCTGCTCCTTCAACTTCAACTCTGCAGGAGAATTTAACTAGTAAAGCTGGACCTCCAACACCTCCTCCGCCTCCTCCAGCACCTCCTTTGGAAGTGAATCATGTTAGTGGAGTTGGACCTCCTCCTCCTCCACCCCCACCTCTCCATTCAAGGAAATGCACTAGTAACACTTCATCCCCAGTGCCTCCTCCACCTCCACCTCCCTTCACTTCATCATCTAATTCCTCTCGTGTTCCTTGTGCACCCCCTCCTCCCATTCCTTCTGCTCCCCCTCCTCCTGTTCCTTCTGGTAAAGGCACTTTAAACTCATCTTCTGGATCTGCTCCTGTGCCTCCATCGCCTGCACCTCCATCTGCCCCACCAGTCAATCCTCCCTCCACTCCCAGGGGACGCTTAAACCGTACAATAACTTCAAAGGCTAATCAGGCAAAAAAGCTGAAGCCTTTGCATTGGTTGAAGTTGACAAGAGCTGTGCAAGGAAGTTTATGGGCTGAGGCACAAAAATCTGGTGATGCCTCCAAGTATGTGCTGCCTTGTGAATGGTAATCTTGGGTTTCTGTCACACATTTCTTTCTGCATTGTTTTAACTCGCGTGCTTTCATGTGACTGCATATACATAGGGCTCCAGAAATTGACATGTCAGAGTTGGAGAGTCTTTTCTCAGCAGTAGTTCCAAATTCAGATCATGGAGGAAAGTCAAGTACTCGTAGCTCACGCGGGCCTAAGGCTGATAAAGTGCAACTGGTATTTATTTGTGTAATCATTGTGAATTTAATGTTGTGCTGGCATACTCTGATAAGATGGCTAGCATCTTCAACATCCCTAAGTTTATTATAAAACATTAAAAAAAATATTTAAAGCATCACAGCTTAATGAGTTTGAATTGACAATATATTTCAAGTCAATATCACTGTCGCCATGTCTTCTGCTACAAATTATTCAAGTTAAAATGCAACTCAGCTCTTACAAGTGCATTCTTTTAATTAGAATAAGTATTTCTCTTGCAGATTGACCACAGACGCGCTTATAATTGTGAAATCATGCTTTCAAAAGTGAAAGTTCCATTGCATGAGCTCATGGTAAGTGAGAAATATTGCTAGCAAGTTCTCTTTCAACATGTTCATCTTAGATATTCACAAGTTTGTTCATTAAAAAACTGAGCTTTGTCTATCCTCTTTACTATATTAGTCAGCTAGGAAAAAATAGGTCTGTCTAGGATCATCGCTGTGAATCATGTAGCTTCATATTTTCGTTTGATCTTGAAGTTTCCTCAATGTCAACCAATCTGCTACATACTCTTTGTCCTAAATGATCATTGTATTTCAACTTGTCTTGCATTTCTCACCTATGGCTTCTTCACTTACATCTACAAGAATTCAATAAGCTATGCTGTTATAGAGCATATGAAAAAGGGGTAGTTAGAAACGCTTGTGAAAGAGATATCAATCTCCCTGAAAGGCTTTTCTGGTATATAAAAATAAACGTCCCAGGGATTTCTTCCCTTGAGATTTATTCTTTCAGGGCTAAAGGGTGGACTTATCATATAAAAGTTGTCGATTATTCTGATAGCAAGAACATTTAATTTTCTCTTAAAGAAATTGTTTTGACTCGACAGTTGCTGCAATACAAGACTCAACAACTGCACGGATAGTTAATTAAATAAACACTACTGAAGAGAGAGAATTTACTATACAAACAAGAATCAAGAATCAAGTACTCTTGTCTAAATTTTGGGATCAAATCATTATTCCATGAGAACTATGAATTATGTCATTGAAGTATAGATCCCTCATCATTATTAGAGTTTCGTATCTTCTCCGACGCCTTCCTCAATGGGAAGACAAATTTACATATTTTTGGGCATTTAATTTAGTTATATGTTACATTTTATGCTAGAACTGCATTATATAACTGTTCTAAGAAAATTGCACATTTTTTAAAATTTTGTATGTTCTAAATTATAGATCCTTACAATCGTGAAAGAAAAGTTCCTAAATATTTTGTTATACTACAGGGTTCGGTGCTTAGTCTTGAGGATTCAGCATTAGATATTGATCAGGTCGAAAACCTTATAAAGTTTTGTCCGACAAAAGAAGAGATGGAGCTTCTAAAGGTAAATTGTTTTTAAAGTCAACGAGTACTCTATCATCTGTAATTTTTGAGCTGAATAGTTTTCTTTGATTATGAAATGATATTAGGAGTTTATTAACTAGTTTAGATAATCAAGGTCATACCTTGTCTTTGGGGATTTATGGTTATGCTTCCTTTATATATGCAGGGGTACACTGGTGAAAAGGAAAAACTAGGAAAATGTGAACAGGTTTGTATTATTAAACTTCAACTTTGCGATATTTCTGTTATAAAAAATTTCATTCATGATCATTTTGTGTCTTAAGTGATATGTTCTATAATCTAAATCTCTTTCTCCATGTGGAAAAATGCCAAGATTAAATCACAAACTACCAATAGGAGGAAGATGAATTGTATTCCTATGGACTTGACACTTTCAAAAAGGATTACTAAAACATGAAAACTTGTTATGCTCCAAAAATGAGCTACTGGACTAAATGTGTAGTTAATGGGATAGGTAACGTACAATTTTGACCACATAGGCAATAGGTTGCTGGTATTCTGAACTAGTTGCTTTTTCTTTTTATATCTTTATTGATTTAATATTACATGAGGATTTGTTGTTATTCTAAAATATAGCAAGTCTTTTCTGAAATAACTTCTACTTAACTGGTTATATGGCTGCAACTACCTAGTCGGTTGAGGGCTATAGTTATCATAGTCCAACTAGTGTTAAGGGGCTTATCCTATGGCTCATAGTGAAGGTATGAAAATTTAGGTGTGTGTTTGTTTTAATTGGAGCATATTTGTAGGCATCACAGGAAATCCCAAACTGCTAAAGTGGATGAAATTGATATGTAAAATGAGCTTGATATGACAATTTGTGTTCACGCCTTGTAGATAAGTATTGTACGTTAATAGGTCAATCATCAACATGATTTCTCATGTAGTTAAAATTCCATTGTATATTGTGTTCCGTATGGCTCTATAATTGGTTTAGGTTGTTATTTTTTTCAGTTCTTCTTGGAGTTGATGAAAGTACCAAGAGTAGAATCGAAGCTCAGAGTTTTTGCATTTAAGATGCAGTTTCATTCTCAGGTTAGAACATGCATCCTGATTTGCCTTTGCTAACTATTCTGAGTTCTGTGAAAATTAAATATTTAAACCCTTGAGTGTTCTTTTTAGGTTTCTGACCTTAGAAACAGCCTGAATGTTGTGAACTCCGCTGCAGAAGAGGCAAGTCATATGTGTGCTTAAGAGTCTGTGTGTGTGTATTTCTTTTCTTTGCCTTTTGTTTTGGCAATGACTTAAAATTTGATTTTTAAGTTTGCTTCTCATCAGATCAGGAATTCTGCCAAATTGAAGAGAATTATGCAGACTATTCTTTCACTTGGAAATGCTTTGAACCAAGGAACTGCTAGGGGTAAGTGAAAAACAGTACTGGGTCGGAATACTTTTCTTGTATATTCTCTTATACACAATGCAATCAAAGTTCAGAGCCATTTTTTTGGTACATGTTTATAAACAGTACTCCTAAGTGCTCTGTTGAAAAACAGTACTGCGTCAGAATACTTTTCTTATATATTCTCTTATACGCAACGCAATCAAAGTTCAAAACCAATTTTTTTTGTACATATTTATAAACAATGTTTCTATGTGCTCTGTCCTCTAATGGATATTAGGACTAGCTTAAGTGTTGACTTGTATTTTCATTGTTAGGGTGTTAGTCTCTTAGTATTTTCTTTAATAGCTTGTCTCGGTGTGTTCTTTTCTTCCATAGTCTCTTGTAGTCTATTTTCTTTAATAATTTTCTCTTTTACTTGTTAGAAGTTGAACTAAAATAGGTTTTGTTTAAGGTAACCTATATCAGTGTAGGATTCAGTATGGATTAGGGTATAATAAGGTTGACCCTTCGAGCATTTATTTCACTTGATTCACATTTCTTCTTATAAACTCAACTTCATTTTTTTAACCAATTTGATCTGTTTGTGTTCTCTATTGTTTTTAGGATCTGCTATTGGATTTAGACTGGACAGTCTTCTTAAATTGACTGATACACGGGCAAGGAACAACAAGATGACTCTAATGCATTATCTTTGTAAGGTACAGAGTGCATGAAATCTGCATATCTTGCTTAGGTATCTGGATTCACCTATGCCAAGTCCAAAATACGGCCAATAAAGTATGTTACAAAGAGGATGGACATATAGGAAACAATTGAGGTTGAGGGAGTAGCCAAGTGATTGGTACCTCTCCTAATGGAGGTTCTAGGTTCAGAATATCACTTGAGATGGAGTGGTTAGCCCCATTATATAACCAAAAAGTGGCCCATTGCATCCTTCAAGACCATAAGTGTACATACATATATATGCAGTTGAGTCAAGGCCTCATATAACTAGAGAATGTTACTTTCACATTAAGATGTTTTCAATTATCTAGTTCTGTTTGATATGCTGTAGGTGCTTTTTGAAAAATTACCAGAGCTTCTAGATTTTTCAAATGACCTTTCCAGTTTGGCACCATCATCAAAGGTATTAACATTGTGATTGTGGTAATAAAAATGTAGATGCAAATGTTGTCCTGAATTACGTTTCCTTATAGATACAACTGAAGTTTCTGGCGGAGGAGATGCAAGCGATAAGCAAAGGATTAGAAAAAGTTGTACAGGAACTTACAAATTCTGAAAATGATGGTCCTATATCAGAAAATTTCTGCAAGGTATACGTTGTTTTTCTCATTTATAGTCGTGAAAGAAATCTGCTTATTATTGCTTCTGTTGGCTATTTTGTCTCTATCATGCATGCTTGTTGGTCAATTTAATTCTTGTTGCTCAATAATGTCGTCCTCTTGTGTATATGGATCTGTAGTATACACATGAGCAATGACTTAGTCCTTTATGTGCTTATGGATTTGTTGGATGACTGGTGCGCCTCTCTTACTCTTTAGCTCTCTGTGCATATGCATCATATTCGTGTTTATTTATGTACGTCTCCTTTACAAGTTAACTGAAATTTTGCTTCCTGTTGTGTAGATTTTGAAGGACTTTCTGTGTTATGCTGAAGCTGAAGTACGATCTTTAGCTTCGTTATACTCTGGAGTGGTAGGTCTTGGAGTTCACCCTTTTTTTCTTCATCATATTAGACTATACTTCACATTGACCTTATGTTGTTGCAGGGTAGAAATGTTGATGCATTGATTGTTTATTTTGGAGAAGATCCAGCTCGCTGTCCCTTCGAACAAGGTAATGTTGTTGCTAATGCACCTTTTTTCCTTTTTCCTTACAAAAAATAATTGAAAATACTTCTACAGTTGTTTCAACTCTTCTCAATTTTATGAGATTGTTCAACAAAGCACACGAGGAAAACTGCAAGCAATATGAGATGGAAACAAAGAAAGCAACCGAAAATGATAAATCGAAAGACAGTGCTCCTCTCAAGGAGTCTGCTCCTTTGTTGCAAAAATCAGCAGAGAGAAGCAGGGTCAAGTAAATGTGAGTTCCCTCGAGCAGAGTTGAGGCAACAAAAGGGTGTTGGACCTGTTGGTTAGTAGGGCTCTTAACAATGGTCGAGGAATGTATATTCATCCAGTAGATTAACCAGTAACCTAGTTAGCAGTACGACGTGCACCACTTACTGCAAATCTCGAGGTTAATGTTTCCCGCAAGGTAAACTCTTAATCTCAGCACTTCTTCCTATTCAAGTAACCACAATGCCACCTACAGATTCCAACGGAGGAAGTTTTTTATTTTATGGGATTGGCCCGCTACTATAGCAGTATGGAATAATATAAACTTAGACAAAAAGAATATGGCCTGAATTTAGTGACATCTTAAGTTTAAATATATTAGGACTCCCTGTGAATGGACTTCTTTTTCATTTCAATATTCATATTTTGAAAATTATCACTTTATCTCTTATAGCATTGTACATTGTTTAAATATCATACAACTCATTATATTTCGTTAGTCTTTCATTTACTTCTTCAAAATTGTGGTGAAACATTTAAATTTTAACACAATGTTATTTTGGAACTATAAATGAATGAAAAATTAAGGTAATATGAATAAAATTGTGTAATAATGAAACAATGTCACAAAAAGATAATTTTTAAAACACGAGAATAGAAATAAAAAAAAGGTCAAATCACAAGACGATGAATGTAATTAGTCTTAAAAACTTTACAAAACTTACCTAGTGGAGTAGTTCCACCCAATAATTACTCTTAACATACGATGCTTATGGTCTTTGGTGCAGGCTTATGGATTCTCAGCACAATAATGCTCTGTGATAAGCAACGTGTAACATACCTCCCTCACTGGATATGTCTTCTAGGAGGACTTTGGTGACTCTCTCCCATTTCAATTTTGTTTTCTTTTCTCTTTTCTTTTTTTCCTTTGGTGTTACTGTAGTTAAACTATTTTCATCTCTCTCGAACATTTCTGCTTCAATTTTTCCTTTTCTCTAGTCTCAGCCAATACGTGTAAATTTACACTTCAATGTTATGTACATATTTCTTTCAATGCAAACAATTTCTCTTCAGGGAAGAAAATGTACCTCTCAGTACATACAGCTTTGAGAGTTGGATGTAGACAAATAGTCTCAGCAGTTTTCCAATTTTTGCACTAAGAAATGGTTAGAATGCCTAATTGAATGGTATCATGTTAAGTGTATTTTATGGGTTTCAACATGCATATTTAATCCCTAAGACTGAGTAGTAGTCTTCAATTGTGACTCCAACATAAAACATATTTAACTATGTTATATTTTTTCTTTATTAATTGTTTATTATCACTGTTAATTGTTTACTAATTGTGTTCAACATTGCCCTTTAAGGATGAGTTTTTGGTTTTGATTTTATTTAAGAGAAGTTGGAGCTAATAGCCCAAGTGTTCAAATGATATGATCCTTCTGATGTTAAAAAGAGCAAAAGGATCTTTTAAGTTTTGTTCACATAAGCATGGCCGAAAGGACAACAAAGACAGATACGAAAAGAACTAGTCTTTACATTTCATAAAATTATAAAGAATAAGACTTGCCTTATCTTCTAGAGATTAAACAGACTTCCGATTCATTTTAAGATGGGAAGTGGTATGTTTAGGTCTTATTCTCCACTCTTATCTTCGAATTGGTTTTTAATCCAACTTTTAAATTCTAACCCTCGAGAAAATTTGTACTTGCTTTTGTTGATTAGAGTCTTGTATTTTTAAACTTTTGTTTGTCAGAGTCTTGAAGTACTTATCTAAGTTTTGAAATGGAGGGTCTGCCAAAATTTTTTAAACTTTAGTTGATTAGAGTCGTGATGTACTTATCTAAGTTTTGAAATGGAGGTCTATTATTTCTTTTTGAAATATATTGTAAAGTATCTCACTTTTTCACGTAACCATGAAACACACATGTTCATTACAACTTCAAAATTATAGAATATAATTGCGAAGATTTAAAAGAATAATTTGGGCATATCATAATGCAACAGAGGTTCTAAAGTACAATTTTGTGAATTCTACAACATAAAGGTGAATTGACATGAACAATTATTGATGTTTAAGACTTTAGAGGGTTCTCTGATCACCCTAATTGCAAAATGATAAGTACACTTGTAATGATAAAAGAGAAGGGATGGGCCATTTTGAATGAATTATTGAGACGTGTTGGATGAGACAGGAATTTAGTGGTTCATAAATCGATAACTAAAAAGAAGATAAGGTATATTAGCTCCTTGATTGAGTGATAAATCTTCCTGTCTAGCTCTTTAATTTCCACTTGTCTCTTAGAAATTTTTCCTGGAGCAACTTTTTGGAAGCGTCAATTTCATCATAAAGATGTGTAATTTTCACTTATTATGATTTTACACACATTAGAAATATATATATTTTAGATAAATTACTGACAAAATTAAATATAATTAAATATAAAAATTGATTTTTTTTAAGAGAAAGTCTTTACTCCAATTGAAGATATTTGTCTAGTCGATAATCAATTATAGTTACAAGTAGAAATTAAGAATTTGAGAAATATAGATCAAATTGGGAACTTAAGACAGTCATCACCAAGAATTGAAGCGACTGAGACATGCTTTGTCTGATACAATCCTGTGCTGTCCACTTGTCGACAGGAACTTCTTCTTCGGGCAGCTCTCGATTATGTCATTGTTCGGTCATATCAATAAAATCAAAGACATGCACAGGGATGATGTCTTTTCTATCACGGCTTGGCCAAGAGTTGCAATGATATTTGAGGAAAAAAATAGAGGAATTGTGTCTTAATTTAAAATTTTTAAATAACAAATAACAAATTACATTTTTTTATGTAATTCATTTTATTTTTATATCTTTTTATTAAGAAAAACTGCTGGTCAAATTTTTTTCTCGCCGATTTTGATATCAAAATCATTTTCCTGAAGGTACGAGCAGCTTGTAAAGGTGGACGGAAGAGAGCAGTGACAAGTGTTCGATATATGCAAAGAATTTCTATCTACTAATATTCTTTGTCGTTATTTCATATATATATATATATATATATATATTATATTTCTTAATCATTGCCTGAAATAATAAGAAATCCTATTTTGTAGCATGATCGTATTTCATGCAAATATAAAATTCTATTGAGTTTATATACTCTCATACTCATGAAGCAATCGCTTATCTCGAGTTGATATTAACAAGGAATACTCTGACCATGATAATAGATTAAAGGTACTATCGATAATTCGGACCCATCTGAAATATCTCGTGAGTTAACTAAAATATAAATAAATAAATAAAATAATATTTTAAAAATTAAATCGGAAGTTAAATTAATAAAATAAAAAATTTTAAGTTTAAAATGTTCAATTAGTATTAGAGGGTTATAAAATTGATTAAAATTAAATAAAATTAAAGAATTTAAAAATTGATTGAAGAAGGCTATCTTAAAAATTTAAAGTTTAATTGAAAAAGAAAACTATTAAATCAAAATTAGTTGGTTTATATTGATTTACAAAAACTAATTAGTTTACAAAAACAGGTCAATTAATTAATTAACTAATCAATTTTTAACGACAAAAATTATTAAACTGAATTAAATCGAAAAGTTAAAAGCTGAACAAAAAATTTATCAATTTAAAATTTTTATTGTTAAATCAATAGACCGGTTCACTTTTTTGGTCAAATATAACATTAAATTTCATTAAATGCTGCAAAGCCTTATTGAGAAGATAAAAACATTTTTGCTCCTCGACAATTTGAAATAATGTGTAATAATTGTAGGAGGATCAAATTATTACACAAACAACAAACAATTAGATTTAGCAATCTAAAAGGAAGTTTAATGTTAGTTTGATTAGTAAAATTTGTCTTTTATATATTTATTAATATAAAAATTTAAAACTCAACTCATACAAAATTATTTTTTAATTAAGTAAATCTGAGTATGATAAATTAAATTAAAAAATAAACACATAAATATTAGTTAGATTTTAATTTATTAATTTATTTAAAATATATAATTTACATACAGTTATATTTTTAATAATTTATTAAATATGCACCTAAAATATTATATAATTGCTTACACATAAGTTGCTAATAGATTAAGTTCTGTTTTGTTTCTATTTATTATTTTAATTTTAGAAAAAAAAATATGTTTGTTTAAATTTTTAATTTTTATTTATTATTTTGATTTATTCTAATTTTTAAAATTTATGAAAATTACAAAATGTCTAATTTACTGCAAAAAAAAAAAACCTGATTTATTTATTTATTTATTTTGATAGCCATTTTGATGGCTAACCATGGAGACAACTACAGAAACCAACCAAGAATGATTGTACAACATAGGATTAAGAAGGCTAACAAGGACCCATCATAACCATATTGTACGAGAACATAACAGACAAGCTTCTGATGCTAAACCTACCAGTCCTCCTTGTCTCCTATTACATGACACTAAGTCTGATTTGCAGATTGCTGAATGCTCATCGATGAACAAGAAAGTCTAAGAAGCATCTTTATGGACAGATATGCATTTAATTCACAATTAATATATTAAACTTAAATTAATTGAATTTTAAAATGATGTAAACACATTTTAATTAAACTAGGGTTGTCTATTAAAAAAATTGAATCGTATTTTCAACTCAGCCATTTCAGATTTATTGATCACTCCTATTTTTAATCCTTGCTTAATATCATTATTGCATATTAAATTTTATTCAATTTATAGAAAAAATTTAAAGTACAAAAATATCAAAAATTCTACTTTGATGTAAATATAACTAATAATAATCTTTTATCGTTAATTTTATTGGCATAAATTAGTATATATATAAGAAGAGTTCTTTTTATAGCAATTAACACGTAAAATTTAATAAACAAAATATTTAACAAAACAAATTTTAGAATTTTAGAATTATTCTTTACAATGATGAATTCATTTGGTCTTTTATTTTTAAAATTTTTTTTATCATTTGTTTTAAATAAAAAATGTAATCATTTATTTATTAAAAAATTTACATATATGTTCATATGCATCTCCAGAATTTAAAAAATTAATTTTAAAATTAAAATTTTAGCATTAAATTGATATTTAATGTAAGTTAACTTACTTTAACAGATAATGGTCTCGTTTGGTTCATAGCTGATCAGCCTTTTTTTGGCTGATCAGCTATATTTAGTTGTTTGATTAGTCAAACAGCTACTAAAAGTTGTTTGGTTCATGGCTTATCAATTAGCTGATAAGCTGAAAATGGAAAAGCTACTACATACTAGCGTTTTGGATCACCATCCAAAACTTACTAAGTGAAAATACACTTATGTCCCTTTTGTTGATGCTTTATTAAAAGATTATGGGTGAGTTTTAATGGGTCTTGTAGCTGAAACATTTTACTTGTTATGGGCAAACAAATTTTGGCGTGGTATTCTAAATTCTGCTTCTCAAATTTTGAATAATAGGTGAGTTTATTTATATACTCTTATTACAAGGGTCGATACTTTTCAATAATAATAATAATAATAATAATAATTAAATGTAATTAACTAAAATAAAATTAATTAATTAATTAAAATATAATTAATACATTAAAATATATAGTTTTATGATAATGATTTTTTGGTTGTTATTATTATTGTATGTTTTATATTTTTTATTAAAGCTATAAACATAATTGTTGTAAAATTAAATATCTAAAATTTAATTTCTTATGAGATTTTAAGTCATGTCCTCATAAGTCATTTTACATATAAACAGTTAATGCTAAACAGCTAATTTTATCAAATATCTTTAATAAATAACTGGTGTTGTCCACTAATTAAATCAACTAATATAATCAACTATTAGCTAACAATGAGCTAATTGCTAAATAGGCCAATATTAAATAGAGAAATAAAAATTATCCTGTTACCTAATTTGAATCCTTATGGATACGGAGAAGGATACCTTCAAACTCTCTTAAGTAGTTGGCAACTCGAACAATTGCACTTCACAATGTTTCATTAATGGTTTGCTTAAATGACACATCTTCCTGTCTGTTGGGACCATTGTCAGGAACCATCTGCAGACCTGTCACAGCTGCATTTAATAGATTTAATCTCTGCCAGATTCCTGGAGATCAAGTTCAACATGTTAGAATTTGTTTTTATTTGACTTGTAATTAATTTTTCACTATTAAACGAAAAATATTCTTTTCCAATTTATATATCAATTACATTAAAGTATGTCAAATACTATTAAATGATCCAATAACTTTTATTTAATACATAAAATTTTCACACAATATGGAAGATGTCAAGTAAGGTTAATTAGCAACAACCATCCTACTTCAATTTGAATATGTTTTATTCAATGTTTGGTTAAAACTCAAACTAAACAATTAAATTTAGTTTAATTGGACTTAAGTAACTTAAAATTCAATCTGTTTGAGAGTTAAAATGACATTATTTTAATTATGCTTATCAAAACTTTAATTAATTAGTTTTAATTATTAAATAAATAGTATTGTTTAACTAAATTTTAACAAGATAATGCCGTTTTATCTGTTAATATAATATCGTTTTATACTAAAATATGATTACCTAGCTCATGACTATCAGTTGCCTAGCTCATGACTATCAGTTGAACTACTCTTCCAGTGGATGGCATGTGAAATCTCACAACCCTTCAAGGGTTTTTTAGTTTTCTGTGACTAGAGACATTGGAGATATGTCAGGGTTGCATCTGCCCTTGCGGTTCATTAATAAATAAGCTTATTGGAATCGACCTTTTCATATTAAACTGTGGATATTCTAATGGTGAAAATCAGGGAAGACGACGAAAAAGATCAAATGAGTGGCCCTTATTTTATGTCTTTGATTCATCAATCTGTAACAAGTGGCTAGAGTTCGAGTTTGCTTCATTCAACTTGCTGTATTTGGACCCAATACATTAACTAAACAATTAACATTAACTTCTATTAATTTTTTTTAGTAAGCAAGACTCTAATAAACACTCTTTTTGTATAATCAGTAGGTTAAATAGTGCCAGATAAAAACAGGAAGATAAAGTATGAAACCTGATGATCAAGAAGCTTTCCAACATTTTTCGTATGTGATGACTATAAAAATAACAATTATTTAAAGATTAATATCTTAGAAGATTCCTCTTTACCTCTTTTCTTTAATTTTATGTAACATTCTCCCATAATAATTTATGTATATATATATATTATTTATATTTCAATATCTTAACGTTTTTAATTGAAATAAAAATTCTTGAACAACTCTACTTAATACAATTTCAAGTCAAACACCTAATATGTTCAGTTCTGTAAATTTTATGTACTAAATGTCTATCAAAATTCAGGAAATTTTTAATAACTACATCATTCTTGGAATCTTCAGAGAATTATCAGAACCCAATTCACTGGTCAACAGCAAAAGCAATAGGAATCTCAGCACATTTAGCATGTGATCCTACCATATTTATCATTTTGCTCCAATCTATGAGTCACTTGAAAACACCTTGTCTGCTCTTTTGCCTGTTGTGCATCTAACTAACTCTGTCCTTTAGCTAGATAAAGCAGGTTTGGACAATTTAGAAGTTGGAACGTTACTGTGTTAGAGATGCAATATAGGCTATAGCACTAGTTTCAGTAGTTTGGCCAAGAACTGTTGGGTCCCCATTGCCTAAATGGCTATTCACAATGAGTTGCCATGTTCATGATCTAGTTGTTGATGGAGCGTACACCAAAAAGTGCATGTGATAATGACTGTAACTGTAATACATTTAGCTGAAAATTATCAGTTTTCTAGTTTAGTAACAGTTCGTTATTACAACTTATCGAAATTATATTCGTATTACTTATAAATATGATTGTATTTTCTGCCCATAATTATCCATTCTACGTTTAAGAACCTTCATTGCATGTGTTTTTTCTCAACTTGATCGATCTAATACACTAAAGATGGTTATTCTATCTCCTGTAACCACAACTAGAACTTCACAGATTAAGACAGGTAACGTTGTTTACTTGGTTTGTAGTTAATGATCGAACATGGCATGCAAAAATGAACAAACTATGGTGACAATGTTCTACGAATAAGACAATTCAATAGGGCAGTCTGGTAACCTTCAATTTAGGTCCCAACCTTAAAGATGGAAGTGGGAGAGGTACAGTGTTCGACTTCTTTAAGATGATTTGTGTTACTTGTACTAGAGGGCAACACCTCCTCGAAGAAGACAGGCAATGGCATGATAGCTTCCCTTTCTTGTAATTGAGGGACCAAGACGGAGAACTCGCAAGCATTACTTGTTTATATTTGTTTATATTTGAGAGTCCTCCCACTACGTGTTGGGATCATTCTCTAAGGGTTGATTCTACTGCACTTTGCGGCTATGTATGAACAACTTGCTTTAAATTTTTCAATATTTAATTACTTTAATTTTGTTCTCAAATAAAGTATAAACCTTTTTATAATTTAAGAAATTTTAGAAAAAAATTTATGTTTAAAATTTTTGAACTTTTAGTTCTTTAAAAAATTTCTCTTTTAGATCTTAATTAAAAAATAACAACGGAACATATACGATATGAGTATTACATTTGTACTAATTAAATATTATTTGGATAACAATTCAACCAACTTTTAATTCTTAATTTAAATTATTAATTTAAGTCAAATTTAATAAGTTTAATTTGATTTAGATTATTATATCAATGACATTTGAGTAGTCTACGTCTAATATTTATATTACATCTATTTTGTCGTTATTTTTATCTAAAATTTAAGAGAAGTATTTTTTAAAAAATTAAATTTTTTTAAAATTTTAAATTATGGAAAAGTTTATCTCTTTCACCCTAAATAAATAATTTGTTCATATGACGGTGTAATTATACAAAAAACAAGTAATTGGTATTGTTAAATAATACATCATCAGCATCCCACATGAAGGTCTTAAGCCAGCAATAATGACACTGTTATTTTAACCTCTCTATTGGCAGGAACGAGGGGTTTTCATTTATTTACCCAACTTGCCAAATATGTGAAGCTAAATTATATATGTACTTTGATGGAGTGCAAAAGAATGATTCAGATAGAGATAAGGTTAGGCAAGAACGTGGAAAAAACTGGGAGGGTTCGGTGAGAGCAACACTATAATCAACTCTTAACAGAAATTTGTCAAAGTTTTTATATTTTTTAAATACTTATTAAATAAATTATCTAAAGTATAAATTATTTCTACTTACTACTTAGTTGATATCACACCAAACACCGTTTTGATGTTATTCTCCTAAATTTGTATATAAAATTCATGTGAAAATATATTCAATAAAAAATAATGTTTTAAGAGATTCTTAATTTAATATATTTTAAGTTCAAATTATAATAAGAGAAATTGTGATTCATTTAAACTTTAAAGATGACCTTTAATTAAAAGTAGCTAAATTATAAATATTAATTAAATTGAATTTATTACATAATTCTAAATTATTGACTCGTAAAATAGTTTACACAAATCACATAATTTAGTTAATACATATTACAATTTTATTTTTATAAAGAAAAGTAAAGTAAAAATCAAAAACAATAGTCCACGATCCTCTTCTCCTTGAACTCCAGCTCATCTACCGCTCATCATTCACATGCATGAATTCATCAAAAAGATTAGAACTCTCTTCGCCACAGGTCAACTCTTTAGAGCATGCAAATCCTTGTTAGTCTTCTTTTAATCATAATTATGATAGTCTGTAAGCTGGATTGCATGTTTAGTGAACTGAGTGGTAGGGACACTGGCCATTGAAATTAGGTATTCCACATGTTAAGGGAAACAAAGCATCATTACTACGGAGATTATTCCTAAACCACACGTTTTGGCTCACTGTTTCTGGCCATTTTCTTCCTTAGAAATCTAGCAAAAATGGGTTTACATTATACACTCGAAATGGTAATTATATCTATATATATATATAAATATTCTTTTAGGGTTAATTACTAAAAAAAAGTTCAAACTTTTATTAATTTTTAATTATAGTCTGAACTTTAAAAAGTAATAATAAAATTCTCGAGCTTTCAATTTTTTTCAATTCTAATTCAACGTTAGTCTCACTGTTATCTTTGTTGAAATGACATTATTATGCGTCAAGGGACCCTAATTAAAATATGATTATTGAAATGACATCGTTTCATAATAAAATTAAAATGATGTCGATTCAATCAGAGGAAATCACATCCCTCAATCTGTAACCGAAATCCATCGTTATCAATTTTCCGTTCATTTATAGATCTTCTACATAAAAAACAACCAAGAACATCAAGAGCTAATGGAAGACCATTGGCATATTTCACGACATCTTGGTGCAGCTCCAAATGCTCTTCTATGGGGCGATAGTTCTTAAAAACTTTTGAGCGCAAAAGTTGGATTGCTTCTTCATCATCCAACATCTTAGCCCTATATATTTCTTCAACTCTATGGCATATCAATAAATATTCATCTCTAGTTGTTATGATTATCCTACTTCCACTTCTAAATCAATCACTCTGCTAATGATTTTAAGTCTTTCAGTTGATCTATACCTTCAAGAACAACTAAGAGCCTTCTTGAGCATAGTCTGTGCCTAATCTCATCCGTTCCTTCATAGATATCCCATATTCTTAAGTTCCTATCCAACAAGGTTTGATGAAGAAATTTTTCCTATAAATGAGCAAGTCCATATTTTTCATTGGTTTCCCCTATATTTAGAAGAACGCAGCTATATTCGAATTGGTGAGATAGTTTCTTGAAGGCAATCCTCAGATCCTAACAATGTGAACATCGTCCTTCCTCTTAACATCTAACAATGAAATTAGTTTTTCCATACATGAATCCATTCCAACAAATCCTTGGCTAAGCTAGAAAATTTGCTATTTGATTTTCTTAATTTGCTTAATATCTCTTCAATAACTTAGAGATTTAGGTTACAGATTGAGGGGTGTGAAATGAAATGACGTCGTTTCAATAATCAGACTCACTTCTGCTAACTACGCTGATATGTCTGATTAATGAGAGTCTTTTGACACGTGGCAATGTCAAGTCAGCAAAGATAACAGTGAGACTAACATCAGGTTAGAATTGAAAATTTTGAAAGTTTGACCATTTTATTGTTACTTTTTAAAGTTCAGGTTATAATGAAAAATTGACAAAAATTTTAGCTTCTTTTGATAATTAACTCGTTATTTTAATATATTATATAATGAGAATAATTTAAAAATATGTGGAATTTTGCGGCCAAAGTTGTAGAACTTGTCAGCTCCTGTTTCTTGCAACTCTCTGCTCTAGATTACTACTAAATTAAATATACGAAAATTTGGAAAGAAAGCCGCGGTGACGCTACGAGACAAAGATGATAAAACAAATATCAAGAAAAAACATACTTCTTAAAATAAAATAAAGTCTGAAATAATAACAAATTCCAATTTATGAATTGTAATATACTACAAGATATCAAAAATCATCAAACAAGTTTCTTATGTTTAATTCTTCAATCAGCCAAAACGTCTAGTGATTTTTAAAAAAATTAAGAAGAAACCAATTTGGTCAAGAAGTGGCTATCAAGAAATAAGAGAAAATTAGAGTAAATATTTAATAATTATTTTTCCTGTCATTAGAAAATCCAGAAAACATTTCAGAATGTTGTTTTTTTCTTACAAATTGTACATATAATAATACGGTCTTGTAATTGATGCTCGAGATAAATATAAAGGATTAGGATTAAGATTAGGTGATGACTAAGTTCCATTCTTTTAATTCGATTCACTGAGTTACATATACTTCTCAAATTGACCTACACTTAAAATCTTATAAATTAGATTCTACATAATTTATTGATTATTAATTATAAACAAAAAAATAAAAATTGCAATTTAAAATTGTATGCGTATCCTACAAATAAACGGTAAACCTAAATCCTCCTCTTGGTGGGATTAATCCACGTTAACTGGAATCATAATTGCGTTTAGGAACAAAACATGTCTACTTGTACATACAACCTGAACCAGAAAAAACCGGTCCTGATTTCTCTCCTCAACCCTTTGTCTTCATTTTTGTTATACGTCATCATTTTCATCTAATCATTTTCTTGTCTGTTCTTCATTTTCCCTTTTGGTTTCGTTTCTTTCTTACATAAGCATGTTTGTTCTGATTAATTAACTTGTAATTATTGTACCTTTTTAATAAAAATACGACATAGTCGTATAAACTTACAAGGATGAGTTTGGTATTGTTGCACTACAGTTGTCGTCCACAAGGTGGGCCTGGCTGGCTGTTGTAGTTTCGGCTGCGTCAAGCTTGTGTTTCCAAGCAACCACCTCGACAGTAGCAACAAACAATGGTAGTTTCATTTCAATCTTTAACTCCTTGTTTCGTCCACAACAGCTGCGCCGCCGCCGCCGCATGTTTTACAATTCCAACTTCCAAGCAGCTTCTTTGCCACCCACTTGCAGTTGCAAGTAGATATTTTGAGCTCGTGACAAATGTTTTTCTTGTTTATACCAAAAACGTTAATTATACTCGAGGTTGTTTCTGGTTTAGAAAGACTTTTAAAAGTATCAACGAACACTACACTTCTTGAAATTGAATAACTTAAACTCTTCAAGATTTGGTATTAAAAGTTAAAGGTAAAAGACATCGTAATCTCACGTGAGTCAAAAAAAAGATTTTTGAATTTTAAAATTACTAAAAAGTTATTTAAAATTTTTAATTTTACAAAAATTCTTAAATATTTATGACATATAATAATACATGTAAATTAATGAAAAGACGTATAACGGTTCAATTTAATTGATAAGTTCGAATAAAAAGATTCAACGAAATTTTACATTTTTAATTATTTAAATTATTTAAATAGAGTTAAGAAGTGATTTGAATTTTTTCACCAATAATTCTTGATCAATCCTTGCAAATATAATCTATCATGTACGTTCTGTCATTAATTTTTTAAATAAAATTTTCATATAAGATAATTTTCTTTAAAATTAAATTAAATCATAGGATAATTTCATATAATCTAAATTGGTCAAAATTATTAAAATTATTGCATTGCCAAAGTTCAATTTAATACATATTAGAAAAGGAATGATTATTAGGTTTTCCAATTTATAAAATGTAATATTATATCAAGCATTATACTTATAATTAAGCAGGTGCCAAGAAGAGTGTGTTTCCCTCGGGCAAAAGGTACCACGAAGGTGGAACAAAATCATGCACAAGATGGTCCTGTTAAGACCCTGTGAAGACTAAAGAGGGTCCACTCTGGGTACGGTACTGTATCTCTTGCCTTGGTTTGGTTCTAGCCATCCATTTCTGGTGGCTCCTGTGAAGCTTTGAACCTCTGGTTATGCGACTACTGGCCATCCCTCTTCTATTCTCTTCTCTTCTCTAATCCATTTTGTGGCTTTGACTTCACAAACTCTTCCTTCTTCATCTTTAGGATACAGTTGTGGATTGCTCTGCTTGCTTTTAGTGGCCACTGTTCTCTATAACTCGAACCTGTTCAATAGGTTACAGGTACATGCATTGTCGGTAGATAATATATAAATATCCGTCTAAAAATAAATAAAAAGTGGAAAAAATTGGTTTATTTTCTAAATTATGCCTTATTGATTATGCATCTTCAATAAACGGTTGACAAGTAGTGACTTCACTCTTATCAACTTTTATTTCTAAAATGATAAAACCCAACAACCATCTTTAGAAAAGAATTAATTCTTAATTCTCTAAAGAACCATAAAAGTTACAGCTTCGTCGATTATTGTTCATTTTGATAAGCTAAAGTGGTGATTCACTGATTTGACATTAGAGTCACGTGCGTAGACATTAGATTCGTTGTGTCCAACAGTCAAATGTTGATGGATAAAGGTAAAAGATAAGAAGATGTTTTGTGATTTGACTTATCATTAAAATTTTATATCTATTAAAATATACAAAACAAAATTAACTTATAATATAATTTAAGATACGTTAAATATTAATTATTTGTTAAAATAATCAATATTTTACAATTAAATTTTTATAAAATAAGATAAAAATTGAAAAATTTGAAATATGTTTAAGTGAAGGATACTCTCTTTACTTATCAAAAAATTTGAAATTTAATTTTAAAAAAGAGAATATTGAATAAAAATTAATTAATTAATTAATTTAAATTTATAAGAACTTATTAATTTAAGAAAACTAACCATTTAATTAAAAATCTAATCAATTTTTAACAATTTGATTTATTAAAATAAATTGAATCGAAATATTAAAAATTGAACTAAAAATTTAACCGGTTCAAAAAAATTTACAGTTGTGCTGAACGGGCTAATTGAATTTTTTAATTATTGAAAATAATTAACAAAAATTTTAAAATAAAGTTATCTTATTTGATAAATATTAAAAATTAAAAATAGATCAAGTTATTAGTTAAAGTTTGTACTGTATATCATCAATTAATTTAAATTTGAATCAGGATGAACTAATGTTATCAAATCTAATCATTTTTTTGAAAATATTAACTCTCATCATTAAAACACCATTATATTAAATATTTGGAAAAGTTGGGACTCAACCGATATAAACCTACTGGCTTATCATGGTTTTACCAACCCCTCATGATTCACATCCTAAGCATTAGAGTACACGAGCATCTCAAGGAATATACTCTGGACCTCCATGCCTTGTACAAGCATTTTTCGCCACTTCATCTGTAGAGAAGTACAAAGGTAAAGGTGGGGCCACCGTTTTACGGCCCTGAAAGCGTCTCAGCCTTCCATTATCAATAATAAGCCAATATCTGATTGACGCAATCTTAGAATTACTACAGAGAATAGCCCCACCACTGCCCCTATGTATGATGCTGCTGACTACGTATTACTTTTCACTATTGCCATCACTCTCATTTCCTGATTTTAGACCATAACTACCGTGGGTTTGTTAGGTAAAGGAAGTATAGTTAAATCTATTTATTTTAAAAGTTGGACTAAAAATTAAATTTAAAATTAAAAAATTTAATTGGTATTAATACAATTATTTAAAACAAAATTAAATAAGAATAATATTTTTTTTATTTAATCTTGCTAGTAAACCTAATGCTTTGTTATTCTAAACGCCTACACCTATTCTTTGGGTACAAGCATATCAAGTTTCAACATTAGTAGATAGGTTATGCTAAGAGGAGAGAGAAAAAATTCAGATGTGATAGTGCTTATTGTTTTAAAATTTTTTGTTTTATTTAATATTAATTAATTGTTTAAACAAAATGTTGACATTCACATCTTATTTTACCTATTACAATGGGTCGGTCATAATTTTTAAAAATTAAAATTATAAAATAATGTCTTTTTTATAATTAGATCTAATTTGGGCTGTCCAAGCTCATACCGACACAAGGCTTAATTCTTTTAAGTAAAACGATGTCATTTTACTTATAAAAATTGAGTCTCGAATCAGTCTGGGCCTTAGCAGTCCAGACTCAGACCTAATTAAAAACACCTGAATTTAGACTCATGAGTTGACTCATTGTTATCCCTACTATTATCTTACCTCCATTAACGGAGATACTAATATATAGCCAGCTTTGAAAAAAAATAGAAAGTTAGTGTATTTAATTATTACTTTTTAAAATTTAGGCTATTTTTAAATTTTAGTTTAAAATTGAGTGAAGTTTGAAGTTTTTTTAAAATTAACCTTATTATAAATACCAAAATCTAATCTCGACAAAGTTTTTGTTAAATTAATATTAAAATAAAATTAAAGCAATCTCCTAAACTCTATCAAATACGAAATAATTAGTCAATATTTGATGAAGTATTTTTAATAATTTATAATAATTAAAAAATTTATAAATAAGTGAAATCATGGATCTTTTACCTTAAAACATACGTATTTATATTTTTAATATATTGTTAAGAAGAACCAATTTAAAGTTACATGTGATAAGACTCCGACAACCTATCAATAAGCCATTGGCCACGTTGCGTGTGGTTAACTGATCAAAATTGACACTCACTAGGTGGCCACCGCGGGAGAGGTCAAATGGAATAACTGAGCTTAGGCGGTTCCCTAGTTGCAACCACATAGAGTACCAATGAGAAACTTCCACGTGTCCGTCAGGATTATGTCAGCCCACATGAGATTTTATGCACCCGTCGATATCCTAACAAATGCCGACTTTAAACATTGATTTATAACCGTGGGATGGAGTCCATGATTGAGAGGGTCATGATGAGGGCAAAATTGTAAGTAGGACCCAAAATCTGCTATAAAACCACTATCAGTGTTGGAGTTTACGAAGGGAATAGAACAAAATAAAATAGAGAGAAATAACTCTGCTGCAAACAGCAAGTGTAGGCTAGGGAATGCAGAGAGATGAGAGGCGCTTCGCTGACGAAGACTGAGCTTCTAGGCAGTGTCCGGAGGTCCATCGGAGGCCGGAGTTGTCACCGGAAACACGTGGAAGACGGGTGATCTATTAGCTACTCATTATTTTCTGTACCGCAGATAAATCCCATCTTTCTCTTCCTCCCTTTTTTTTCTCAGATTTGCTGAAAGTATTCACTTCCAATCCCCCAAAGTTTTAGTTCTTTTTGTATATATAAGCGTACCCTTTTGATAAAGATCGCATCTTTGTCATTAAACTCCACAAATGGCCGAGAAAAATAGAGACTGCCACCCAACTCTGCTCCATGGAAAATACGAGCTTGGTCGCATGTTGGGACATGGCACCTTTGCGAAGGTATATCTCGCAAAGAACTTGCGGACAGGAAAAAGCGTAGCTATGAAAGTGGTTGGCAAAGAAAAGGTGATAAAAGTTGGTATGATGGAGCAAGTCAAGAGGGAAATTTCGGTTATGAAAATGGTTAAGCACCCAAACATCGTTGAACTACATGAAGTCATGGCAAGCAAGTCCAAGATCTACTTCGCAATGGAACTTGTTCGAGGCGGTGAGTTGTTCTCGAAAATTGCTAAAGGTCGTTTGAGAGAGGACGTGGCCAGAGTCTACTTCCAGCAGTTGATATCTGCGGTGGATTTTTGCCACAGTCGCGGTGTTTACCACCGTGACCTGAAGCCAGAAAACTTGCTCTTAGACGAAGAAGGCAACTTGAAGGTGACTGATTTTGGTCTCAGTGCGTTCTCCGAGCACTTGAAACCTGATGGTTTACTGCACACAACGTGTGGGACACCAGCCTATGTTGCTCCCGAGGTTATTGGTAAAAAAGGTTACGACGGATCAAAAGCCGATCTTTGGTCCTGTGGAGTGATTCTCTACGTACTTCTTGCTGGTTTCTTACCGTTTCAAGACGACAATTTGGTGGCTATGTATCGGAAGATTTACAGAGGTGACTTCAAATGTCCACCTTGGTTCTCTCCTGAGGCTAGGAGACTAATTACAAAGCTTCTGGATCCGAATCCAAGCACCAGGATTACAGTGTCCAAGGTGATGGAGTCGTCTTGGTTTAAAAAATCAGTGCCTAAGATGGTGAGGTCAAAGTCAGAGATGGAGTTCGATGCGTTCAATGGTGAGGAAGACACGGCTGGGGACAAATCCAAGCAACCTGAAACGTTGAATGCGTTTCACATAATATCCTTGTCGGAGGGCTTCGATTTGTCTCCTTTATTTGAAGAGAAAAAAAGGGAAGAAAAAGAGGAGCTTAGATTTGCCACATCAAGGCCTGCAAGTAGTGTTATTTCGAGGATTGAGGAGGTGGCTAAAGCTGGTAGATTTAGTGTCAAGAAGAGTGAAACCAAAGTGAAGTTACAAGGGCAAGAAAGCGGTCGGAAAGGGAAACTGGCGATAGCCGCCGAGATTCACGCCCTGACGCCGTCTTTCCTGGTGGTGGAGGTGAAGAAGGACAACGGTGACACATTGGAGTACAATCAATTCTGCAGCAAAGAGCTTAGACCGGCTCTAAAGGATATTGTGTGGACATCTCCTGCTGAGAGCTCAACGATTGCTTGAGATACGAGACTTGGGATTTGAAAGACTCGATTTCTCGTTAATTATTCATGTTGTTCTTGTTTATGTTTTGGTGATTGTGATCAGAAATTTGAGACGGAATTAGAACAGACAGGCTTTAGCCTTTCAGTTACTTGGTTTCATCTTATGCTTGTGTTTTGTCAGATGTGAATTGTGAAAATTTCTCGATCAACATCTCTGTTGATGATTCTGCTTCATGTTTCAATCTTTTCAAGCTATCTCTATCTGTGGGTTCTGTACAACGTTGGACATGGAAATTGCTGTTTCTGTTCGATTCACTTTCTTTTTTTTCCTTCTCTTTTTCCCGTTTCTCAAACACAGAAATTAACGATCTTTGTTTAAGATAATCGTATCCGGAGGCAAAAATCGTTAAAGAGTTGTTGACTGAATCTGATGAACTTGTTACAAATATCTAATCTAATCTCCTGGATACGGTTAAGGGGGGATATGCTGGATCTTGTTAAAGTTGCGGCGAGCCAATAACATGGTTCTCGGAAGGAAAGTTTTGACGAGGCACACAGCACATGGGCTTTGGAGCTAGCTTTGTCAGGTTCTGAAATCCTGACGATAAGGTTTCTTAGAGAGTGGCTTTTTGTATGATTCAGTGTTCTCTGTAGATAGCAAAAGTACTGGATTTGATAAAATAAAAATAAAAATTATTTCTAATTCGACCAATTATCATCCCTTTCTATTTAATTGATTTTAATTAAAGAAATGGTTTAATTAATTTTAAACATTTTATGTGATTTAGATTTAGTAGTTAAAATTGTTATAGCATATCACCTGTTTTAATTACTCTTTTTATATATATTCTATGAGTATCTTATTTCGTAGGTCTCATTTATTGAATTGATAGATGTTCAAAAATTAGAATAAGAATAAAGTAACGACATCAGGTGATCCAAACCCGTATGTTATTAGCTTAGAGAATTACCAATTGATCATGTAAATAGAATTAAATGCAATGTTGTCTTTTTATTATAACTGGCTGTAACATTCCTTTTTCTTTCTTATAATTCAAAATTGGCGACTGTTAAGGGGCCGTTTGGTTCTACTTCTATTTTTTTGTTGTTTTTGGTTTTTGGTTTCTGTTTCCTGTTTTTAGTTTCTATGTTTTTTTTAAAAAAATAAAAACCTGTTTAGTTAAGATTTGTAATATAAAAACTGAAAACAAAAATCTGTTTAGTTGAGATTTATAATAAAAAACTAAAAACAAAAATATGTTTGATTTTATCAACCTATCAAAGATATTTTAGTAAATATACTACATATTATTGTAATTTTCGTCATATATCTCTTTCTTTTCAAGTCTTAACTTTCTTGAAGAGAAACTAGTCATACTGTTGTTCATCAAAATGCAAATCAAAGTGGCAGTCATCACGCCCTAGATTCTCTATTTTGATGGTTGCAAGAAGTATGATGGCTCTGATTACAAGAGAAACAAGAGAAGTCGATGAAGGCAAGTAACCAACGGATATGAAAACACTCACAAGTAACAGGGAAAACAAACCTGGAGAAACCGCAACACTGGTGAAGACGCAAAAGACGAAGTCGGTGCAGAGGAGAGAAAGTAATTTGTTGTTGTAAAAAAAAAACTGTTTCCTAAATAGTCAAAAACTGTTTTCAAAAATCACGAAAACATAATTTTTATGTTTTCGTAAAATGGTTGCCATTTTTTATTTTTTGACAACAAAATATACCAACAAGTTTAACCAAACGTGATTATTACGACGGTTTTTTATTTTATAAAAACAACAACGAAAAACTTAAAAAAATGAAAACAAATAGCACCTAAGCTTTCTATTAGGTCATTTGAGTCCAATTATTTAACTCCAATCGAATTTAGACTCTAATTTGATAAGTTTTTTTGAAACGTCAATGATATTTAATGACCTTTAAATTTGCTTTTTTGTAAAATCTCTTTATTTTTCATCTTTCACATGGGCAGTGGAGCCAGTTTTGCTTAGAATGTATCATATGCATCAGAAAGATTATTAGAGCAAATTGCTGTTTGATGAAGATCTTGTTGCGTCCCTTTCCTTTTGATGTGAAGTTTTCCAAAACAAAAAGAATCTCTTTGATATGAAGAGATAAATGCTTTTGTTGCTCTTTTGGTTTCTTGAAATGCTTGTTTCTCCTAACATTTTGTCAGCTTTTGTTATTTTGTTGACTAGTCATCGATATATATATATATATATATAAAGAAACGTATTTTGCTCATAAATTAATCAATTTCGTTTCTATTCTAGTTTTGTTATTTGAATCTGTAACTTTTTAATTATAAAGAAATAAACTTATTAGTTAATCAAGGCTTGTTCTTTCTTTAACCCTATTCTAAATAAAAAAGAAGACTAATTAATGACAATAACAAATTATAAGTATAACAAAACCTTCCCAAGCAAATGTTCATGTAAGTAAGATAGACACTTGCACCGCATGCTTTATTTTCATAAATAAATATATAAGAGCACAGATTCAGGAGATCTTTCATTAGTAGTCTTTTATCATTTAAAGAATACTATAACATCATAATCAATTTTGTTTTTAACCTACAATCCATTGTTTGGTCGGTTGAAATGGACATACAAAATGAACTTGCCAACTAGATTAGCACTAATAATGCCCATTAACTTTATATAAGAACCAAAATCATTGATGTTCTAAGCTAAGTAATGACAAATGCTTATTTCCTCTACTACAATTCATTATTGTAGAGAAAGGAAAGTAGAAAACAGCTTGCAAGGCGATTTTATTGCTGAAGAGTGCGTATATATACATAATAGAAATTCTATGCACTAAATACAAATATGGTGCATAAATCAAACAAGAAGAAACAGGATTGAATACAAACATGGTACTTAAAGCCGCACATTATAATACAAAATTTCCGACAAACTTCCGGCAAATAACTATCAGTTAGTCGTTCATGTTCTGTCCAATTATTAAGAGTAATGCCGACCAGTTTTAATGAAATATAAACATCAAGAGAAAAGTACATACACATTAATGCTTGTGGGCCTGTTCTTCCTCATTGCTTTTATTCAATGGCCCAAATAATGGAATGCACAAACTTTTGTTTTCCTTTTCTTTATTATATGCCAATTCAACTTTTAAAAAAAAATGAAAATACTTCATTAACTATAGCTCATTATTACAAAATTTACAAAAAATGAGACTAGAACAAATCTTTTGTTCCTGTTATCTAATTCTAATCTTTTTTTTTTTTTTTATCCATATATTTATATAAGACTCATATAAATATGTCGATAAAAATTAATAAAATAGGGTTGGAATTGGACAACGGATACAGAGGATCTCATGTGAGTACAAATATCAAAGGAGAGTGCTAAAGAATCAGAACATAATAGTATGGAACTTTATAGTGTTTAAGAGAAACCAACGTGTTCTCATGTCTGGTGTTAATATGTGATCAGCTTTCCTTGCTACTGGTACCAATTTCCGTCAAAATCTTGGTAGCTAACCCATGATTATTTTCTTCGACTTGTTTATATACGCGACAATTCCCTTCTTTCCAAATCATAGATATGGAAGTGACGAAGGTTACCTTAAGAAGGATTTCGCCATCTCAATCATATGGGAACATCTGCAGTACAGTATGCACTGAAGATGAATGG
>JAOQMM010000007.1:19479904-19497721 GCA_027563515.1 Erythroxylum platyclados | reverse complement strand
GTTGGGGTTGAGTGAGAGAGAAAGGGAGGCAGCTTAAATAGCAGAAAGTGTGGTTTCATCATCTCTCTCTCTCTTCCTGTCGTTCCGTGGGCTCTTGGTCGTACTAGGGTTAACAGCGACTTTATCTTTACTTTGCTTCTTAGTCAATGGTGGCGCGTGGACTTGTTTTCCCATTATATGTGGAGGAAATTAAAACTCAATGTCAAAATAGTCACGTATTGTAACAAGTTTAAAATGATAAATAGAAATATTTTATAAATTAAATTATGTACAATTTAATTAAAGATATAATAAATTTTGAAAAAATAATTAAATTTTGTTTTTCACTAAAAACATGAATTAATATAAATCTAACCATACTTGAAAATATGATCACCTAATAAATTTGCATTAGCACTTTTTTGTAACATTTTTATATAAATAAAATATTTCTCATTCTTTTTTTAAATCATGACAAATTGCCTATAATTAAAATAGTAATTTTATAGTTACACCTAATAAATTATTTAAAAATATAAAAAGACTTTTTTTAATAATAAGTTGGTACAGTAAAAAAACGATCTACACCGAAGTGCACGATACGCTCCAAAATTTCGCGTGGTAAAGATCTTAATTCCTCGCGTGGACTCGTGGTCGGCCATTCCCATTAAGGTTCGCTTTCAACGGGTCAATGAATTGTCCGAAATACCCTGTAGACGTTAGATTATCACAATAAACACAACTCTCTTTCAGGTCATAAATCATAATTATCTGATTAATGTAATCTAATCACAACAGCAAGCTGTTATTGTGACGTGTGAAGTCAACAAGGAGCGTTTAAAGCCTTAATACTAATACTAATACCCGAAATAGAGGCTTAACACCGCCAACCCACCACCCCCTTATATTTAGCTGCCACTTCCATTTTCATTTTGTTTCGGATGGTTTGTGAAGTCATATTATGCCATATGTTTTAAGTTTCATTAAGAGACTCTTAAAATTTAATTACTACTTTGAGAATGTATTATAATTTACTAAGATTAATTCAACTTTAATATCAACTTTAGTCTTAATAAATGTGGCATTGTACGCACCACTCCACTTCACATGAAGGGTCGACGAGGGTGATGTTATTATATATTTGGACTGCATGTGAGTGCTTAATTATCTTCATAATTCATAGTTTGCACCAAAATTAATTGACATTGAGCATATAATTAATAGTAAATTGAAGAATCCCAGTTCATCATTTTCACGTGTGTATTTAATACCTATCGGATCCAGAAGAGATCTTCTTCTCTAGTTTACAGATTAAGAAGTTTGCTTTCCCAATGAGCATTATTTATTTGAGTGATGGTGAATTTTTTTTTTGTATTGTTAGATTTATTGTTATTGACTTTTAGCAATAATTCAAAGGAGATAAATGAAAATTTAAGTGTTTTCTAACATTAGATCTAGTGAATTTATATGCATTAACTAATAATAAAAAAGAGAATATTAAATTTTTATTCAATTCGAAAAATTATTTAAGGTTTTTAATTATTAAAATTCTTAAATATAAAATATTAAATTAGATATGATATTAATTAATTAAAATAGTTATTAATTAAAGAGTTGGCGTTGTTTGAGAAATTTTTTTATTAAATTTAATAAAATTACAAATTTTAGTGATAACTTTTAATTTTCTATAAATTCATTTTGGACTCTTGAATATATTTTGAATAAAAAACACAATAGCTTGATTAAAACAAGTTGTTATTAACTAAGCCATACGAATTCTTCTAGGTTTTCGTCCAAATCGGACAGCTAGAGCTGAAATTCTCCTGTTGGTTGTAACTACGACAATAACATCACAGAAATTGGCAAAAATTATCAGAAACATCTTCAACCATTATGCATTCACCAAAAAAGACGATCTACCTACACTTCCTTCATTCTTTTAATATGGTTTTAACATTTCCTATCTTAGTTGGTCCAAATCCTGTTCACTGCATCAAATCTTTGGATTTGCAAGGTCTGAGTCTGCCACGAAAGTGACACGAAAGCTCCTCAGAATTCCCCTCACGTTGAAATATATATACATATATTAAACAATAACCTCTACCAAGAAATGGGAGATCTTCGTTCATTTCTTCAAAATCCTTCTAAATATCGACATGGGGTTCGTTGAATCCTCGCTACTAATCAGGAAAATAGTTGTTTAAGGTACATCTACGTTGGCATGGTACTATCCGGTTTGTTTGGGTTTCTTGCTCGACAGGGCTTGATATGTGGGATATTGTTTATCTTCGATCTTCTTTATGTTTTGGAGTTATGGGACCATCCTATTTCTAGTTATTCTAACTTAGAGCTTCTCGTCTCCATATATCATTCAACCGTGGTTTTACTTACACAGCTCGTAAGGGTTCGGTGATGGTTATATTAAGATAAGATGATTTCGCAGCAAATCACCTTAACAACGGTAGAAGTTGTAGGTATATGTCTTTGTCTTGCACCAATCACAAAGCCAAACTTTTCACCAGGTGATTATACATTGGCTCTACTTTACACCTCAAGCCACCCCATTACACCAAACATATACCTTTAATTAGGGTTGATAATTGGTCGAGTCGGGTTTAAATCTAAACCGAACTAATTTATCATGTTTAGTTTCGATAATACATTTATTCGGTTATGGTTGTATAGCTAGTTTGTTTATCTTGTTGACAAAGCATATACTTTTATCATCACTTAGAAACTTTTCTTTTATGTTCTTTCCTTGAATAATTAGTAGTATAATGATTACAAATTTAGATTTATGATTTGGAAAAAGAGATTTTCCGTTGAAAATAAAGCAGCAAAAAGAAAAATGATAAAGCAAAGAAGCTGGACAGTTCTTTTATCCAAAGCTCAAAAGTCTTTCATACATTCGAATTCCATTTTAGTCATTCAATCAAATCAAAAACAATTCCATGCCAACACCAAATTTGGCAGAGTTAGAATCAGAATTGAGCATCCGATTTCAGTTGCATCGATGTATACTAATCAGAACCTTTTTCTTGCAGAATTCTCCACGTTGGTCTGTATTTCTCAACAAAAAGAATCTTTATACCTTCATATTAAAACAATAACAACAACAAACTCAATATAAAAAGCTTTCTATTTTACAAGAGTTTGGGAAGGGTTATAAAGTATTTCTCTTTTGTATTTTTACAAAAAGACTGTTTCGTTATTTAAACCTATAATCTTATAGTCACAAATAAGTGACTTTATCGGTTACTCAAAAACTCCACATTAGCCTGTATTTCTCAATGACAAGAATCTTTCTAACTTCAAATGTTACAATCTTTCAATTGAGAGTTGTTTGCAAGAGGAGTATTTTTAGTTAAGGTTGGCATTGGATCGAAGCAATTAAAAACAAAATTGTTTTTATTTAATTTAATTTCAGTTAAGGATCTCAATGCACTGGCTTGTCTTATATATCTTTTTTTCAAAAAATGTCCAAAACATTGTCTTATATATTTTTTTTCAAAAAATGTCATAAACAACGTCTTTTTGGAAGTGGTGGCCGGGTCACGGGCTGACCTCGGCTCTTGGCCTGGTTGGGCCGACCATGCTTGGCCCGTGGCCTGGCCAACCCGAGCCAAAATGGGGCTGAGCCAAAATTAATACTCCTAATTTCAGTTTGATTTTCGAGCAAATCTTTTTTTTAAATGAATAAATATTTCATTAATCATAGCAAATTAAATTTCGGTTTGAATAATTTTTTCGAACAAATCTTAGTTCAATTAAATTTCGAATAACAATAATATTATTATAGTATTTTGAATTAATCAATATAAATCTTTGCGTAATTAGTGTTAATATTAGAATTAAAGATTTGATATGTTTTATTTTAATCATAATGTTTTAAATATTATTATTTATTTTTACGCAATATTTTTAAGTTATTTTTGCCACATTTCATCAATTTTTTATTCATTCATAATTTTAAAATGATGTTGCATTAAATATTAATAATTTTAATAATAAAAAAGAGATAGTGTGATTGTTAAGTAATATTGTAAAAATAAATAATTTTTAAATATAAAATAATAAAATTTCTAATATCTTTAATATAAAATTATATTTAAACAAAATAATTTGGGAAGAGAAAAGTTGTAGATGTATTTGTTAATCCTCCAATGTTAATCATCATTATAAACAATAAAGTTTGCGAATATAAGAGGATTATCATCATTAAAGAAAAAATGGAATTACGAGATAATAGGTTATAGGTTTGATCAATTTAGGGATCAACTTAATCTACATAAATATGAGGGCCCTAGTTTTAATGCTATCTTTTACCTTTTTAGTTTTCTTAACTATTGTGACTTTTAAATAGGTTTGGCTCTATTCTTTCCATTTGATTTAAGTATAATAAATTAAATTCAAGATTATATCAGTCTAAAAATTTTAAAAATTAATTTTTAGTATTAAGGTAATATTATTTTAATATAACTTATCAAATTAACGTTGTTTCAAATTTTAAATTTTAAACTTATATATTTAAATATTATTGTTTTAATCAAATAAGTTCCAACTAAATTCATATCATTTGGCTTTGGCTTGGATTTAATATCATTTTAAAACAAATTTAAGTTGCTAACAACCTCTGTTAATCCAATTCATTATTATCTCTATTTTTATACAAACCAAACAAAATCAACTTTTTTTTAAATAGAAAAACTTTAAACTCATTCCTTCTATTAACAATTAATTCGCTATTAAAATTATTTATTTGAATTTTGATAAGTTTCAAAGTTTTTAAATATAATTTAATATTGAATTTAGTTTATATATGGATTATTTTAATTTAAAATATTTTCACTACTAAATTATATTTTAAAAAATTTAAAATTTGATTGAAAAAATTAAAGAGTTTAATATTAATATAAAAAATTAATAAAAGATCGTCACTATAATTCACCGACCCTTAACAAACCCAAAAGATATTTATAACGTTGCAGAGAGAAAGGTCGGTATGCCCAGTTCAGTGTCTCAAAAGCCCATCAAGCCCACAACGACTTATGGCGCGATAATCATACCCGTTTCCCGCCAAATTATACTATACCCTCTCCCAAGTTCAAAGCTCTTTCTTTGCCCCTTAATCCTTTCGCTCCATTACTCATTTTATGTTCACTGTGCTGTCCCTTGGCAATCATGGCCTCCGATTCCTCTCCAGCACGCTTCAACAATGGTATGTCTCTCTATCTCTGTACGTACATATCTGTCTATATGTATGAATATATACGTGGGTTCATGTCGGATTTTCTGTTTGTTGAGGTTTTCTGTGTTGAAATTTGTACAGGACCTTCCTCTCCAGATGACTCCGTTTCGAGTCCGATAGGCAACACATTCTCGTCTCCGGCGGCCAACGGTCGGAATAGACGTCGACGCGGAGTCTCTACACCGTCAAATTACGGCACCCCTCCTCACCAACACTCTCGATTCGCCTCCTCCGAATCGACACCCATCCCTCACCGTAGCAGATCCAACGGTCACCATGCTGCTGCTGCCACCCCCTCTTCTGCCTCCGAGGGCCTGCCGTCGTCGGAAGGTGGGGACGACATTGATGAGGCCACACCCACATTCGTTTGGGGAACGAACATCAGTGTGCAGGATGTGAAAGCTGCGATTCAAATGTTTTTGAAGCACTTTAGGGAGAATAAGAGTCAAGGGAGTGAGATTTTTGAGGAAGGGAAGTATATGAAAACTGTTCAAAGAGTGCTTGAAGTTGAAGGAGAGTGGCTTGATGTTGATGCTCAAGACGTGTTTGATTATGATTCTGATTTGTATGCTAAGATGGTTAGGTACCCACTTGAGGTTTTGGCCATTTTTGATATTGTGTTGATGGATATTGTAAGTTTGATCAATCCGTTGTTTGAGAAGCACGTGCAAGTAAGGATCTTTAATCTAAAGTCCTCTACTACGATGAGAAATCTCAACCCTTCAGGTAAGTTTTGTGATTTTCCTTAATTTTCTATGCCTTTATTTGATTATTGTAAATGGTTGTCACAGGGTTCCTTATATTTGACTATTATTGTAACTGGTTAGATATTGAGAAGATGGTGTCATTGAAGGGAATGATCATCCGATGCAGCTCGATAATTCCAGAGATTAGGGAGGCAGTGTTTAGATGCCTTGTGTGTGGGTTTTTCACTGACCCCATTGTTGTTGATAGAGGTACTTCACTTTAGCTAATGGTGCTATCTACTGCTCTTTATAGATGAGGTATTGCATTTAATGTTGGGTGTTTACAGGTCGTATAAGTGAACCAACAACATGCTTGAAGCAGGAGTGCCTTGCAAAAAACTCCATGACTCTAGTTCATAACCGATGCAGGTGAATCTCTGTACAATTTAGTTGCTTGACCACTGGTTCAAATTTGATGGCTGTTAATATCTTTATGAATGAAAATTTCACCAGCAGCAAATGTTTCAACTTATCTTCTGATGTTATGTGCGTTCTCCTATATTTACAAATGGCTTTGTGTGCCTTAGGCTTAAGTTTGCTTCCTTTATGAGTTTCTGATCGAGAAATTGTTGAGCAAATTGAGATCACCAGAAACTCAAAAATTGGTAAAATGGTCTCACTAGAGTCCAAGGCATTAGGTCAGTGATACCGAAAAAGAATATTTCAACAGAGACAATCCGAGAAGAAAGATAGAGAAGGAACTTGGAGAGAGAAAAGGGAGTTTGTTATATTTTCTGCTTGAAATCTCGTAATAACAGTAAAGGAATATAAACAAATTAACATCTTAGTGGAGAGATAAGATCACTACTTTCCAAGAGTAGGAGATGCTGTTTTAAGACTGACACCACCTTTTCTTGTACAATCAACTCTTTTTATATCCAAATGCAACATTTTGATCAACTTCTTTTTCTGAAAATTAGGTTTGCTGACAAGCAGATTGTGCGGCTTCAAGAGACGCCTGATGAGATTCCTGATGGAGGAACACCGCACACGGTGAGCTTGTTGATGCATGACAAACTAGTGGATGCTGGAAAGCCAGGTGACAGAGTTGAGGTAAGAATTAAATGCAGGATATTTCCTGAAAGTCGCAGAAGTTTGTGTTGGCTTTAACACGTTTTTGCCTCTCCAGGTCACTGGAATCTATAGAGCTATGACCGTCAGAATTGGCCCCACACAGAGAACTGTTAAATCAGTATTTAAGGCAAGTACAAATGTTGTTTGTTTTGTGAGTTGAAACATGTTCAATCACCTTGGACATGACCTGGTCTGAAATCGTGGGTGTGTACTCGCTCATTTGCAGACCTACATTGATTGTCTTCACATAAAGAAAACCGATAAGTCAAGAATGCTTACAGAAGAGTCAATGGAAGTTGATAATGTTTCGCAGAGGGTTGAAGAAGATGTACAATTTGATGAAGCTAAGGTACTTCATTGTATATTCATATTTTTTTGTTCTAGAATTGCTTTATCCATGCTGACCTTTCTTTTCTAAGTTCAGATAGAGCAACTGAAGGAACTGTCTAAGCAGCCTGATATATATGACAGACTTACAAGGTCTTTGGCTCCAAACATCTGGGAGCTGGATGATGTGAAAAGAGGTCTCCTTTGCCAGGTACTTGTCATATTTGACTATCATCATCTCCACTTTTTATAGGAATAGATTCGATAATCTCTCATTATTTTTCATTTACATTTCACCTTCATAACTTATAACCTTGGTTATTTGATGACCAAAATATAGCTATTTGGTGGAAATGCCTTGAGTTTGCCATCGGGTGCTAACTTCCGAGGTGACATCAATATCCTTCTTGTGGGTGATCCTGGAACCAGTAAGTCCCAGTTGCTCCAATACATACACAAGCTGTCTCCTCGTGGAATTTATACTAGTGGAAGGGGGAGTTCTGCTGTTGGATTAACTGCTTATGTTAGCAAAGACCCTGAAACTGGGGAAACGGTGTGTACAACCCTTCTCCTTTCTTCCCATTCATCGGCTCTTATGTATGTTTTAATTTTATACGATGCAATATCTTTCAGGTTTTGGAAAGCGGAGCACTTGTCCTGAGTGACAGAGGAATCTGTTGTATTGACGAATTTGACAAAATGTCTGAAAATGCTAGGAGCATGCTACATGAGGTTGGTTATTGTCTCCTTTCCTTGCGTGTGTAAAAGGAGTCTACATTTTGTTTTTGAATGTAGGTTTTCTCCATAAATTGCTCATCGCCTTCAGTCACATTTCACCTAATTGTGTCTGTCTATCTGTTTCTCTCACACTACACCGAAAAATCAAATTGCAAAAGCCTTAATCCTACTTTCTCTGATTTTCATCTCTACTTTCCCCTTGGTGTTCTTCTTTCTAATCTTAAGTACCTGTTTAGTTGATTGAGGACTTCAAACGAGAAACTCATCCTGTTACTTTTTGTTCTTATGTCTGGAAATATATTGGTGTTTGATTTGCGGTTCTTCATTGAAATATGTGTACTATATTCAGTTCTAGCCTTTCAATCATATTTGATGAATGACCTCGTTTGTTTATTCAAGCAGGTAATGGAACAACAAACTGTTTCCATTGCAAAGGCAGGAATCATTGCTTCCCTTAATGCTAGGACTTCTGTATTAGCTTGTGCCAATCCTATTGGTTCACGCTATAATCCTAGGTTGTCTGTCATCGACAATATACACCTTCCTCCTACCTTGTTGTCCAGGTAAGGAATAAGGTTCTGCCTAGTTTCGTATTTGATGTCTTTATTCTCTCTCTGCTGGCTGTTGCAAGCTATTGTTAGTTGACATTCCGACGATTGGACAATAATGAGTGGATTCTACCAATTTTTGGATGGTTTCTCAGGTTTGATTTGATTTACTTGATTTTGGATAAGGCTGATGAACAAACCGATAGACATCTTGCCAAGCATATTGTTTCTCTACATTTTGAAAGTCCTGAGGTCTGTGGAATTCTAACAATGCCTTTGGTTTTTGGACCTAATGTCATGATTTGTCTCAAGATTTTTAGACTACTTGCAGAGTGCAGAACATGATGCCTTGGACATTGGCATGTTGACGGCATATATTAGCTATGCTCGTAAGTATATTCATCCTCAGTTGTCTGACGAAGCTGCTGAAGAGTTGACTAGAGGCTATGTTGAGATGAGGAGAAGAGGAAATTTTCCAGGCAGCAGTAAGAAAGTATGTTGTTGGCTTGTATATTTCAGTGCCATCACTATCTCTTTAGTTGCTCTTCGTTTCTTAACAAGTTTATGTAAGAATGCCACAGTCTGGTCGGTTGAGCACATGCCCTTGCTTGATTTTCGAGTGATTGATGCTCTACTTCTCCAGATTGTTACATATCTTTTGTTTGATCTCCAAAACAGTTGGAATTATTGCAATATATGGTTTTTGGTATTCGTTGCCATTAGTGGCCTTGTCTGTACTTGTCCAACTTTCTGATATTATCTTTCATTTTCCTTGGATTCATAATCTTAACAGGTGATCACAGCAACACCTAGACAAATAGAAAGTCTGCTACGCCTTAGCGAAGCATTGGCTCGCATTCGTTTCTCAGAATGGGTTAGGATAACTCCCAGTTTGTAGTTACTTGGTTGGCATGATTGTTTCTGCAAACGTAGTTATTTGTTGACAGTTTCTGTTCTGCCCTGGTAAATTCAGGTTGAGAAGCCTGATGTAGTAGAGGCATTTCGGCTCCTGGAAGTTGCAATGCAGCAATCTGCCACAGACCATTCAACAGGTAATTCTCTACATAAACCTGTTTTCTCATTCTCATTTTTACCTTCTGAGCCAATCCAACAGTATACAATTTCACTGTTCTTTCTTGTTTCAAAAGGAACCATTGACATGGATCTCATTACAACTGGAGTTTCGGCCAGTGAAAGAATGAGAAGAGATAATCTTGTATCAGCAACTCGTAACCTTATTCTAGACAAGCTGCAACTTGGAGGACCTTCAATGCGCTTGTTGGAGGTATTCTTCTTTGGAGTTGAAACAAAAATCTGTACTTTATGCAATGCTATACTGTACAAATGCTTAAGATGTGCTTAATATGCCCTGCAGTTACTGGATGAACTGAAGAAGCAGAGTTCTACCAGTGAAGTTAACCTTCAAGATGTAAGCATATAGATCTTATAAATATCTCTCTAAAGTTGATATTTTCCTTTGGTACGCCATTGCCAATGGGTAAAACATTCTCCAATTCTTCTTTTGTATACAGCTGAGAACTGCGGTGGCAACTTTGGCAAGTGAGGGATTTGTACTTGCTCACGGTGACAGTGTGAAGAGGATATAGAGGCAGTAAGAATGATACAAGAGGAGCAATTTGACCTCAGAAGAAATTTTGTTGCACCCAGCTATATCACATGACGTGAGGTTATTACATGGAGACCAACCTGCGCTGGTTGGTTAATGGGTAAAGTAACACTAGTATTAGCAAACTGACTATAGCCTCAGACTAATCTACGCTCTTTCAATTCCTGATGATTGTAAATGTCTTGACAGATTCGATATTGAGTGCTGAATCTAGGACTTAGTTCAGTAAGAAGCCTTGTATGAACTTATCTACATTATCTTATTTATGCTACAACTTGCATCTATCACTGGAATCTAAGAGGAAACAGAAAAGAAGGTTTCCTCTCTGGGTTCTTCAGCTTGCAAGTACTGAGACTGAATAATTAACATTATTTGATGATGTGGGCATGCTTTATTTCTCGTTTTCTGATCAAAATGGACAGTATCTCGAGTTCTGTGGTGAAAATTGAAACAAGAAAAGGCTTATTTACCTGCAACATTGCCACATAACTAAAAGTTGTTTTAACAAAGTCAAAGCCCTTTGCTCCACGTAGCTTCCTCTTCAGATTTTACTTCTGAATGAGGATCCTGGAGATAACATTCCAAAATGAAAAACCAATCTAAATGACCACCTGCATATGAACAAGTTCAAAGCCTATAACAGAATACCCAATACGAGCAACATCCTCATTTGTAAAATGAGTTTGTTTATAGGCCCGTCAATGACCTAGTTTCGGCCTAAGAATGCCAAGTTGCTGTTCAACTTCAAGCACCAAGTTACTTGCTTCACTGGACAAGCACCTAATAGAGGGTATTCAATGTTCTGTTCTTACTCACTTTTTTGCATTTCTATGGGCTTTGCAAATTGCACATTTTCTGTACAAGTGTGACAATTTCATCCTGAAAAGCAATTTTGCATGACAATCCTACAATTTCTTCACCAAAGATCGATAGCAAAACTTAATAGAGCCTATATTACAAGCTCCTTCAATTGACAGGGTGGGTCGGTAGGGAGGCCAATTGCTGAAATTTATGTAATTCTCTATCTATGATTTCTAATGTAAAAGAATAATCTCTGTCTTAAATTTAGATGTCATACATTTTGGAAAAGACGATTACAAGAAAAAAAGCATGAAAAAATCAATTCCATAATAATTCATTAATGAAATATCTTTCGGTGCATAATACAGAGTTGATTGATACATTTCATGGTTTATTACATTCTTAACTATAATTTGATGCAATTAACAACACAGCAGAAGTTTGTTCTCTAAAGGGGAAATTTGTTTCCTCAAAGATACTAACCCATTGTATAAGAAGGGGTTGGTAAATTGATGACAGTGCTCTTGACCTTGACCATCATGTTGATGCTGTTGGTGATGCCTTGAGATCCAATTCCACTATCCTTCAAACCCTATTGAGAAAGAATTTGTTAGCACAAAATTGAGCAATGACATCAGAGCTTGAAGCAAGTTTACAATGGATAGCAGAACTTCAAGAGTTTGGTTCACCTGGAAAGGAAAATGATCTGGACCACGAGCAGGTGCGGAGTTAATCTGAACTGTCCCAGTTTCCATTGAATCACTAATCAAAATTGCTTTGTTGATATCCTTTGTGAAAACACAGCCCTGTTTTGCATTGGAAGGTGTTAGTATCATTGTTGGAGGGAAAGACACAAAAAAAAAAAGTTGAAAATGGAGAATACCTGGAGTCCAAAATTACTAGCATTGCAGTGGTGGATTCCCTCTTCCACAGAGTTGATCCTTATAACTGGCAAGACTGGTCCAAATGGCTCTTCCCATGCAATCCTCATATCAGGTCTTACATTATCTAACAACAAAGGCCAGATAAGGTTGCCTTCTCTTTTGTACTCCTGGCAAAATGTAGCTCCTTTCTCTCTAGCATCCATAACCAGTCCTTCAATGAAGTTAGCAGATGATTCTGTTACTACAGGAGTGATATCGCAGTCATCCTCTGGAGGTCCAATTCTTAATTTGGCAACTCTTGCCTTCACTTTCTCAACAAGAGAATCAGCAACAGATTCCATCACCAAGACAACTTTAATGGCAGTGCATCGTTGACCGCTAAAGAAGAAACGGTAGTAGAGAAATTAGATCATCGGATTACTGGTCAGGATTGAAGGCATAAGCATACTAAACAACACAATTACGGATTCTTATTACAAGTACGGTTCTTCCTCACCTGTAAGAAAAGCCTCCTTTTATTATGTTTGCAGCTACCAAATCCAGGTCAGCATCCTCAAGCACAATGCAAGCATCTTTTCCTCCCAACTCCATTTGAAGGGGGATCATGCCTGCCTTCTTTGAAATTGCAATGCCGGTGTCTCCGCCAGTGAAGCTGCACAGAAAAGAATTGAATTTGGTTTTTATTTTTGTCTTCAGATAATGGAAGAAGGGACTGCAGGATAAGAAATACAGATGAAAGGCCACCTTATACAATTAACCCCAGGATGCATAGTAAGGAAGTCACCAATCTCTGAACCTTTCCCAGTGATACAGTTGATTAGGCCTTTGGGGAAACCAGCCAAGTGAAAACAGTGCACCATATGTAGACATGAGACAGCACCCTGGAAATAAGTAGAATGTTATATTCCCAGAGTCATTGGACCGTGATTTTGTTCCTCATGAGCAGAAATTCACAAAGATACCTGAGTTGGAGGCTTGAGTACGAGGGAGTTTCCAGCTATTAATGCAGGTCCAATTTTAGAGACAGCAAGGTTGACTGGATAATTAAATGGAGGAATGGCTAAAACCACTCCAAGTGGAATCTGCAATTTAATAATAGCAGTGAACAAGGACCCAAAAATCTTGACAACAGCTTCATAGCTTCACAAAATATGCGATTTAAAGTCAATCTAAAAAACGTTTGAGCTGAACAATTCTGCACGGATGGTATAACCTGCATTGGAATGTCCGGAGTATGACAAAAAGTTGTATAGGTTTCATGGTTCAACAATGTGTTAGAATATCAGACACATTGCTCGAACATAAATTTGCTGCAAAATAGAGGCGCATGCTGCGTTCAATAAGAGTTATGTCCCTTTTCCAAACTCAACAGCATCCGGTATCTCACAGCTCATTACATCAAACTCATATTACTTCTTAGAATTTCAGTTTAGGATACTTGGTAATTGTAGGAACTAATGGGAACTGAACAAACACTTCTAAAGATTTAACCAAGACAAACGACGTTTGTCATGAGAATATGATGAAGAAAATGGAAGAGGAAAGAAGCTAATATGTAACAGATGGTGGTTTCAATCTATTTGCATTTAGTTCCTTTGCGTCTTTGAAAGTCCCATAGTCATGTAAAAAGAAAAAAACTTGACCTAACAGATGAGATAAAGAAGACATGCATTGACACAAATAGCAAATTGACTAACAGTTTTTGAATTCGTGATGGTATGCTTAGGTCATACACCATAACTAGTGCCCATTATCATATTCAAAAAAAATTTCTCACCTTACGTGAAGCTTATGGAAGATTTTGTTACACTGACATCACCAAAACGATTTGTCGTGACAGTTTGCTTGACAAAAGCGTATGTCATAACGGCATGAAACTCATCCTCAAAACTGATGCGTAACTTGTGTACTAAATAGTAGGAAATGTTGATGGATTTGAGAAATATACCTTAGAAGTAAGGCAGTACTTGGTCCTTTCATTTCCAGGAAAACTATCTGAGACCAAGAACTTGCCCTCTCCCAGAATCCTAACACCCTCTTCAGCAGTGTAAGAGACTAGGTCACCTGATCTGACAACCTTCAAGAACAACAATAGAAATTAAGGTTGATGTCTATCACAATGTCTGATCTGTGAGAGAAAACTATTGTATACCTCGGTGACTGCATCTTTGGCTGGTTTTGCAATCTCTTTTACCAGGCACTCTGCAATTGGGTCCTTGTGCATTTTCAGAATGGCAGCTGCTTTGTGAAGCAGCTCTGCTCTCTTCCAGAGTGGAGTTTTAGCCCATGCTTTTTGTGCAGTTTTGGCCAATTCCATGACCTTGTTAACCTCTTCTTGTGTGCATGCTGTCCAGGCCACGACAAAGTTGATTAGAACACAAAATATAGCCAATAATGTCTTCCTCATCTCATAATTAGAACTATACCAAACAAAATCCTGTAATTTTCATGTTTTCTCCATTTTAGACTAGAAAAGGCAATTGCTTGCAATCATAAGCAGATGCCAAAAAAGAAGCAGATTGTGGTCATTTCTCTTCATAAAGAAAACATCTTTTGTGTTTCAAGGTCCTGCATGTTAAAATTTACACTAGACCACAGAATTCAGAACACAAGGTATCGCTTTAATCCTCCAAGCACTACCAAGATGAAGCCTTTCACGTGAAAAACTAATGCAAGACTTGGTCTTTCCCTTACCTTGAACTTTGTACTGAGTCTTCCTTGTAGTTGGGTTAACAATAGCAACACTTTTCCCAGAAGAAGACTTCTTCCATTCTCCATCACTGTAATACTTGTAAACATCTCCATCCAGTATCTCCGCGAACACTCCAGTCCCAGCCATTTTCACCAAGACAGATCAACAACAGAAAATAAAACTTTAAAGAAGGAACTAAACCAACTCCAACACTCTTCAACTCCTCTAAAGAGAGAGAGAGAGTAGTGTGAAGTTGTTTGTGCAACAGGTAAGAGGCTGTCTGGTGTGAGTTTGGTGAGAGTCTGCGTGGTGTGGCTCTGATGAGTTCCATATATAGGGAGAAGGTCAGCCACTCTTTTACTTCCATGGCCATAGCTACCTCAAAGTGCAACGAGGAATTTGGTTAGGTGGCTGCTAATGAGCCAAGTGCCAATTCCCAAATTTGTCGTTTTGGGCAGTCATTCCATCTCTGTTTAACTAACATCTAAAACATGTGATTAGAGATGATGAGAACATATTACTAAGAAGAATACGATCATAATTATAATAAAGAACTTGATTAATTTCATTGTTTGAGTTATAGAATGCATGACAGACGATGGCAAGTAAATGAAATGCTGACTGAGTCAAGATTGTGATTAAGGTGATTTAGTTTGCAGTCACAATCATAATCACAGTAAAGGAAAAAGCTTTTTTATCTTCACTGAATTATCAACAAAGAACCTAGTTCCTAAGGTGGTCCAAAATGGTGAAATTAGCCCCTTCAAACTTCCTAATTTAAGAAGTTACAGGTTTGAATTGAGGACTATAATTCACTTCAATCTTAAACAAAATGATTAATAGGCAGTGCAGGGACGATAACACTTGTAAATATAATTAAAATCAAAGTACATTATCTAATTTTGAGCCATTAATTCGTAAGATAATCTGCTCAGAACACATAGTTTATAAATTATTAAATAAATTTGATAATTTATCTAACACCTATGATATTACAGCAGATTCTGCACCTTTTTGTTAGGAACTGAGAATTCAGTAAACACTGACTGTTTGTACCTCTATTCATGATATAATCAGCTGATATTGCTTGCATCATCAGATGATCCGATCTTTATGGGCAACTCATCATCGTCTAGAGACTATTTCTGATCCAAATTTCCTTATCCACTTATTATTTTTGTGGTGATGTTGTTCTTGACCATACCTGTTATCCTCCTACATAAAATGTCGTGCCTAAGCCCTCCTTCCCTAGTTAGAACTTGCAAGAATGGATCATAAGGACTGAGACTTCCATGCCCCCGAGCTTCAGGAACCAGATATCATCATTTTGGTTGTCTTTGACCGTGTCTTCTGGACCACCTCAAGGTTTCAGAAACTGATGTATCAGAACAAGGAACAGAGAGTTCGGATAATACAATATCTCTAGACACGGTTTAGCGTTAGAAGAGATTTGTCTCTTTAGGGAAATGCTTGTATGATAGTGAACTTCAAAACCAGTTTCTTCCTTGGAGATTTTCCTGGTGATATCTAAAGAAAAGTAGAAAACCCAAGACCAATATTTTAGTTAAATGTCACATTAACCTGTTCCAACTACCTCATCGGTCAAAAAACAGAGTAGTAGCTTGGTTGCTACAAAGCAAGAAGTGTTACAAAGTTCCAAAACAGAGTTTTAGTAGTTGGTGGTTGATAGGTTCCGTATCAAACTTTCTGCTATTTCAGGTTTGAACCAAGAGTTCAAAAGTCTCAACGAAAGCCACACAATTCCTGGAAAGGTTAGTGGTAGATGGTGCGTCAATCATCTTCAATTCTGGGATGGTTCGTCAATCATCTTCAATTCTGGGACCAAGTTTTTACTTTGGACGGGCAAGCGATCCACCAGTCCTCTGAAACCCACATGGACCACGTCTGTTCTTTAGTCATCTATTTTTGGCCACAACATTAACGCATGAGTTTAGACACTTGAGAGCAAGCCACCAACTAATCCTCTGAAACACCATGGACCACTTCTTGTTCCTTAGTTATCCTCCATCTTTAGCCACCATTAACACATGACAGTGACCTCCCGTTCAATTCTATTCTACCAGATGCACACACACTGGTCTTGCTTCAAACTTCATCAAAAGGTCCACAGCTACTGACACAAAAAGATAAAAGCACATTCTTTCAACAGTTCAATCCAAGTTTTAGTTCCATTCAACATTTGTCAATTGAGGACTGCTCAGAGAAGATAAGAGTAAGGAAGTTTGACAGCAGCTGGCTTTTGTTTGATTGAGAGTGAATGTTATACGTCCAGTTTTCATGGCCGGACCTGGACCTATATGTAAACTTTATGCAAGAAAAGAAAATTAAAATCGAAAGAAGAAAAAAACAAAAGAACCTTTGCTTTCATTGAGAGTCGAACTCAAGACCTCCCGCTTACTAAACGGGTGCTCTAACCAACTGAGCTATGAAAGCTTATTGGTAAGTGCAGGCAAGATAAAATACACTGACATCAAATTAGTTTTGCATGAACTCCCATTAACTAAGATTGTCATGGACCTTGCACACCTGAATTAGTCTGCTAATCATGATTTTTTAATCTTTTGATTAGTTATTAAATGATATTAATAGAAAGGGAGAAAGCCAAATAGTAAGCATAAGTTAGGATCGGGTTGAATTTAACGTATCAAGGGTCGAACTTAAATTACTCAAAATAATATTATCGAAAAATTTCTTTAAAATAACATAATTTTAATGTAAAGAATTAGACAGTTTGAATTAAGTTTTAAGTTAATTTTTAATACTTAAAGTTAATATGAATTTTAATTTAATTTATTAATTTTGAATAAAAATTAGATTTGATACCTCTATTAGAGAGTGAATTAATTTTTAAAAAAATTAAATACAGGAGAAGTGAGCTCCAATAAAAAGAGGAGAAGAGATATTAATAATGACAATACGAGTAAAAAAGCTTTTTTATAAAATTTAGTAATAGAAGAATCTGTTATTTAAAAAAATATGAAATTAATAAAATCTTAAGTCACTGATTTTATGTAACACACCACTACCATAGAGTATATGCCCGAATATCCGGTGGATATCTAGGAATATACCCCATGAGAATGACATGTTAGAGCAGTTATGTACAATCAATTTGGCATCATATGTAATACA
>JAOQMM010000007.1:19423103-19437563 GCA_027563515.1 Erythroxylum platyclados | reverse complement strand
GGTTTGGTTTTTAAAACATTGATTTTTTTTAACCATCAGTAAATGCAGCTGCCAATTGAGTCAAATTTGCACTTGAAGGTGACTCAAAATCATTAATTATATTAAAAGACAACATCTGAGGCATAACTGAGATAAACCATGAAGAAGTTGCTTCAATGAGGTGATGATATTAAGCACTTTCCTACCCAATACTCTTACAAGCAAAAGAACAAAACTTTGCAATGAAGTATAGCCCATTCCTTGATGTATTAGTTTGATTTTAAAAAAAGCTATACTGGAAGATTTGTTAAGAATTAACACAAGAAATAGATAATCCATGTTCGTAGCGAATACCCTTCTGCAGTTCATATTGCCTCTTCAAGTAAGTATTTGCTTTTTCAAAGTTATGTTGTAATCTACTATAACTCTTTAGCAAATGTAAGTCTAGACTTTCTTAAGAAGTGATTTAATTGGCAGAGCTTGTTTCCTATGTATTTATCAATTTAAAAATTTTAGGTTTAGCTCTAAATAGGTAGCTTCTTATTCTAGTAATTTAGGAGATAGTAGGTTCAAATACAAGACACACTAATCTTATAATACTAATTAGATTGACCTATTATCTAGTTTTAAATTGTTATTATATGAAATATTTTATCTAAATAAAGGTGAATTATGTTATTATAAAAATTAAATTAAATTAATTATTTTTATTATAATTCGAATAAGTTGAAGTCCAACTCGAATTCAAAAAATTTGAGCATATGATAACGTGCAGCTTTCAAGAACTTGCAACTTTTTGGTGTGACTATTGACTTTCTGATAATTTTGTGATGATCAAGGCCCACTAATTAACACCCCCAATCACACAGAAAATCATTAAGGCACCACTCATCATCCTAGTACTATGTCTACGTTTAGGGTTGGTGTACGCTACAAATTCAAATAATAATACTCCTAAACCTTACAATATGATTAATTTATTAACTTCATGGATAAATATGCTTTAATTACGGTCTTTTTGCTCTATAAAAACTTTCCCCTCAACTACATATACCTATCATGATGACAAATTGGCAGTCTTGGTCTTTTTTTATGTATCCATCAGTTGGAGCAGGTCATAAACCTCAAAAGATGAGAAAATTTAAAAACACAGAGGATGAAGATGAACAGAAGTGAATTAAACCCAAGTGGCTTATAGATTTAACTGTTAAGAAGCCATCCTAAAGTTAGAATTTGGTTGAGTATTGAAAGGTTTTGATCATAAACTTTGAATGCCCACTTGAGTTCTGATAATGAAGGTTCACTAAATCTACTATGAACAGATTGGTATTTCTGTTTCTTACGAGAAAGCAATAGATTAAGCTTATTCTGATCGTAGAAACTGTTAAAGCTAAATTATAATATAACAGGTAGTGGAGCAGCAGTCACCATGTGCACTAGTGTGTTTTACTTTTTCCACCATGTCAATAAAGATCTTAGCAAGTTGATGGAGCTTGTCTCATCGTAATTGTAGCATCATTATAGAATACTTCAACTGTTACTGATTGTAATCTGTGGGCCAAGAGCATTGGATAATCATGATCTGCAACCTGCCATGGCTTTGCCTGACTGGTGAACTGATGATGATCGTTTTGAAAGTTTTCTGCAATACTCCATTAGGTTTACAGGACCAAAGCTTGGTGCTTTTAAAAAACAAGTTTTTATGAGTTTGTGTTTAAAAGAGTGAAAGACATAATATGTGAGTGTTTCTTACACAGATAACATAAAGGAATAGACATGACATAGATCATAAACAACAATGTCTGGTAAGGAACTGAGAGAGTGGAGTCGAAGAAAAGAAATTTCTTCACTTCAGAAACTAAAATTCTGTCAACAAGATGGAGACTGCTTTACACAGAAACATGTGCGTTTGAAATCTGTCTGCATTTAAAATTCATATATTGCAAATCGTTAAAAATTTTGTTTATTTTCTATTCTTATTTCTCAAACAAAACAAGAAAAAACAAGTCATTGAAGACAATCGAATGGCATCTTCTTGTTTATGTTTAAGCATCCATTTCTTTTTTGTACAAACCTTGACTTTACCAGGTAGTTAGTTACATGCTTGCACAACCTCCTTTATGGAAAGTTGTCTTAACAGATAATTAATCACCAAGTGGAGGTGGCTGCCGGCGACTTACAAAGGAAGTGTCCCATCTCAAAGAAAACAAAACCCAACCCAACACCAACAGATTGTGTGTTAAGTACCCAACACCAACAGATTGTGTGTTAAGTAAAAATGTGGGAATATCTTGGAGAATCTGTCTTTACGATGCAGTGCAGTGAAGTGCATTTTCTAGCGTTTTCTTTCACGATAGTTTTTGCTTATCATTATTGCCCAATTTGGTTCAACTTAAACCGCAAACTACATTATCGGAAGGTTTTTCCTTTTGTGTATACATATGTTTGAGACGTGTGTCTGGAGTGATTCAATGGAGAAAAGCCTGTTGGGTCTGGCTAATAAGTCAGTTCAGTTTAGTTGAGTTCCACTCCAAGTACGCACAAGGGCCTGTCTGGTAGTGACGATGCCAATCCTGACAATAAAGTTTTCGTCTGTAGAATTTTGGAGGTGGTGGGCTTGGACAGCGTGAATTTTTCTGAAACATAGGCCTTGGCCTTGAGACTAAACCAAACTTCAGAGAATGAAATTTCCTTGGCTAGTCTTTTACCTTTGTCTCGCATAATTGTTTTGGAATGACTTCAGGAGTGGAAATGTTGGAAGTGTAGGTTTTACTCTGGTCCTCTGTTATTAGTTAATTTGGGTTTTTGATAAAATAACCAAGAGCTACACCAGTAAAGATGGTACTCCACGTTTAAACTCGAATGCTCGATGATGAAAATTCATGTGCCAGTCCTGGTATCAGGGTTTTTCACATTTTTTCTGTTAGGATATTCCATATATGATCATTTCAGGTCAGGGAATATGGAAAATGTATCCATACGAGGAACTCCAAGAAGACTGGATAAAAATCTGCTGTTCCTCTAGTTCTTTTTCTGATGAAGCAAGTCTAAGTTGATCGAAATTAGCTTTCCATCGTCGTGGATTTGTGCAAGGAACTTGCAGATTCCTCTGGGGTAACATGAAACTACTCGTACAGATTTAACAAAGATGGGAAACGAATGCATGTAAGCCATATAGAGTTGTTGCAAAAGCCATCAGTTCAGATTGGAGACTGAAGAGAAAGAACATAATAGTTTTCAGTTAGCGAGCCATTTAATCCATAATCATCAACTGCACACCATAGCAACAAAGTACACTTTTTAAGGTTGCATGATTATGTTTAACATTGTTCCTGATCAGAATTCAGATAAATATCTGAAAAAGAAGATGGAACAAGATGCAAGGACCAGGTCAAATTCACTGATCATGATCATAAGATAAGATTGCATGGAAAGGACGTAAAAAAGTAGAAGTCATTGGTCAAAAGCAGAAAAAAGTAATGTATTGGTCTTCTGAAAAAGATGGTGGAAGATTTTACAAAGATCAATATGTTGCATTATACAAGAAATCCAGATCAAGCATCTGTCCCCCTACCCTTTAATAAGAAATAATTTGGCTATTGATAACTAAATATGTTCAAGCATTCCACCTTTGGAGCCATATTTAGATAGGATCTGGATCAAATAAAAAAATTGCAGTTCCCATCTGTTCCTAATCTTCAGAGACTACCGAGCAACCAACTGTGGTGTTCGTATTCTCTGAATACATGAAGCAAGTTGATGTATCTTGGTGATGGGTTTACCTTGCAGTGAAACTAACTCTCCTTATGACCTACTTGTGAACTGCCTACTTTATCCCAAATCTCAAACACTTGTTATGTTTGACGTCAAGACTCGGAGTAGAAGTGAGTTGTTTCGTCGGTTTCGCAATGGAGATCTTCTCCATTGCACTTATGAACTTTCTTAAGTGCTTAATGTATTCAGGGTAAGTCTCGAGATTGCAATGACCTCCACCTTTGACCCATAGGGGATCATATTTCTCCTTAGCAAGTTCCCAGAGGCGCTTTCCATGAGACCAATCAACAATTTCATCATCAGTTCCCTGCAAAAGTTCACCAGCAATCAACATAGGTGGCCCGGAATAAATTGCCGAGTCAATGCGCAACCAATTGGAGTCATTAAATTGAGTCAACACAAACAATCAACCCTTTTTCCCCAAGCAAAGGATTGTACAGTAAGATAGATCAAGAGTACTATAGAAACCTTGTTTTGGTATTCATCTGCTAAGTATCACCATAAATTCTGACAAATTCTATAGAATTAAAGCCCTAAAACCAGCTATATCAACACTGAAGCAAATGTGGATATTCTCTTATCAGGGACCTGTCAGCTATCCTGGAAATTCAAGCTCAAAAGTTTTTGTTATCCCTAACATAGATTAACCTCAATAAAACTTGGTTCCCTTCCATCATAAGAGCAGAACCAATCAGACTAATCAGAGGTACAACCTGAGTTACTACTTGATGTTGTAAGGCCAATTCGAAACTAATTATTAGCAGCAGCTAACCCGTATTCCATGATAACTATTCGTAAATGAAAACTAAAGGAAATTATTAGGGAGAGGAACTGCTGCACAAACAAAAATGAGAGAACCGTACATGTATAACCAGAACCGGGCAATCGACATTCCGTATTTTGTCTATGTTCTGCAAAAGTAAAATAAAACTTGTTCAGTGAAAAACAGGCTACATAAACCTCAAGAATCAGTGAAATCCAAAACAGAAAAAGAGGCTGCTGCTAATATTACCTTGAAAATGTCAAACCAGAATGTCATTTTGACAGGATACAGGACTCGTATGCCGGAAAGGATAGCACTGTGAAGAACAACGCCTCTCAACCTCTGTAAACGAGAAGCCAAATGCAAGGTGGGGCCACTTCCAACAGATTGGCCATACAAGATCAAATCCTCCTGCTTAACTCCATAGTCCTTCTTCAGACAATTATAAACGGCCTCGATGTCACAGTATGTGTTGAACTCGGATGGCTATTAAACAGGTAGAGAAAAAATCATCTGATCAGGTTAAGCCATAGGCCAGACAGGGGTTAAAGATAAAGACAAAAAATAATGAAAAGAAATATCTTTTCGCTTACCTTTCCAGAAGATGCTCCATATCCTGAATAATCATAGCTGCAAATCAGCGAAATACCAAATAAGTTAAGAATTAATAGAGTTTTAGTGAATAAACACGAATCTTTGTACTTTTAAGCATCCATAAGTAAATCAATTATTCCAATCTTGAGTGTAAACTGGTTTTATTAATCGATCAATCACCAGATGGACAGGAGAGAAAAGAGAAAGTGAGTGGAAACACAAAATAAACACATGCATAGGGAACATGCACATACCAGTTAAAACCAAATAAAGCCATCTCACGAAAACAGAAACCAAAACAAAGAAGAAAAGAAGGGAAAGTTGTATAGTTGAAATATTGATACCACCAAAGCCTCAATCTTTAAGAACAAAACGGTGAAGAAAGAACCAGGGCTCCCATGGATTTCCACAACAATCCAAAAAGACAAAAAACAGAAATAAAGAAAAAACATAATGGACAAAAAGCTCAAGCACCAAACTCGTACCTCATGATATTGACTCTCAAATGAGCCCTGAGCTCAATGAACAGCTCATGCATTTGTCCAAGATCAGCAGCGTTTCCATGAGAGTACAAGAGCGTGAATCTGGCAAAAGGGTGTTTCCAAAACGTGGCTACGATCTTGTTACCAGCTTTAGTATCCAACAGATTCACCTCAACGTTTTTGTCGGCAGTGAGCCCCGACAACACAATCCTGTCGTCTACTTCCCTGTAAACGTCGTAAGTTGGCGGGTCCGGCGGGAAAAAGGCGAATTTCGCCGCCACGTTCGAAGTTACATTTCCCATTTGTTGTGCCACCACCAACAATGCTGCTTATCTCTTTTTTCTTCTTCTATCTTTGTCTGCGTATCACGGAACACAGCAGAAACACAACAGAAACGAAACAAACACGACGACTCAGTTCAGATTTCAGGATATTATTCGGATATAAACAGCATATAATCGGTTTAACTAATGGATAAACATAAAAATTTTTCTTTTATTTTCTCTTTCCTAAGTTGAAGTTCAAAACTTTGGTTTCAATGGAGCTTTATGGGTTAATGTGAAGGGATCCGATCTAAGAGGGTGAGCTGGAAGTACTGGTGTTGGCGTTAAAGATAATGGGTAGGGAACAGAAACCCAGGAAAAAATGAATAATGATAGGATTCTCAGAGAACATGAAAGAGAGAGAAAGGGAGAGAATGTGGTTTTGTGGTTAAGTTGGTAGTTTGGTTTTGATGATGAAGAAGAAGATGATGTGGATACCAAAATTTTCTAATTTCTTCTTTATTTTCCTTTTAGTTATATTTTATTTGATTTTTGATTGTTTGTTTGTTATCCAATAGCATCCATTGCTTTACACATAATTTGATGGAATGACATTTGTAACCTTCTATACCTCACACATAATTGTTTTTAGTTTTAATTTTGGATACATATGCTTTTGCATAGTTGGATTGGATCTTAAACCTTTTTAGCATTTAGCCTTTTACCATACATGATCACTTGATAGTAATGATAGATATCATATTATGGATAACTTACTAATGTCATTCCACTATTGTAATGCCAATAAAAATCGAAAACAAGATACCCAAAGTAATGAAAAAATGACTTGTAACCATAAAACTATAAGGAATCATGCTTTGGAGATTACGAAATAACAAAAAAATCAAAGTAACCAGATTGTTTTGGGTTTTAATTTTGGATAAATGTGCTTTTGCATCATTGTATTGGATCTTAAACCTTTTTAGCATTTACCATACATGATCACTTGATAGTAATGATAGATTATCATATTATGGCTAACTTACTAATTGTCTTATTATCATATTATGGCTAACTTACTAATGTAAGACAGTGTTAAGTTAGTTATAAGAAAGATATTAAATGAAAAATCATATTAAGGCTATCCTTTTTATTAATGTAAAAAAATATTTTAAGATTCACTCATAAAATATAATTAAAAAAATCTTAGTAAAATCTTTAACAACTAAACAAGCTAAGCAGGGAATAGTTTAGTACTTCTTTTTACATTTAATAAAATAATTTTGAATAAAAATGGCTACCATAAGTTATGTTTTAAAGTTTATGGTGATTGAAAATTGCTTTTTGCTTGCATATTAGTAAAGTAATTGAATATTCTTCCCATGTTTCATGTGTTTCTTCATATAACTAACTTAAAGCAAACAGCAATCGATATATAATAATATTTTGGTCTCATCCTATTATTAAGGCATCAAATTTGACTACAAACATTGGGTCCCAAAAGAAATCATCATAATTATTTCAAAAAATGTCCAGGACATCATTTGCCATGACTTTCTTTCATCATCAACATAAACATGATGCCCATTATTTATAAACGTAAAAAATATTTATTTATAAATATTATTGACACACCTTGCTTATCCCAATTCCCAAGTGAGTGCAAATACAATAGGATCTTTTGGCTTATCAATATTAGTCAAAATAAGAGAGGGTAAACTACAAATGTATATACATACATAAATACATATATATACACATTTATATAAATGGAAAATAACAAAAATAATAATATAAAATAGACGGTTGATAGTTGGTCAAAGGCTGCCGGGGGATCTTAGGAGAGAGAGAGAGAGAGAAGAGAGGAGTCAAACATGTCAGGTTCAGACATTCTCTCATCAGCTATTTTGCTTTGCTCAGCCAAAATAGGTCATGTGCTTGTGCTTGTGCTTGGCAAAAAAAGCTCCTTATTATATACACTTCTTCTTTTTCTTCTTCTTCCTCCTCCTCCTCTCCTTCACTTTTACCCATTTGCAGCTTTCACCTTATTACTTTCCACATCATGTTCTTCACCTCCAGTAGTTCTTCTGATTTTTTAAGCTTTAATATTGTGATTAAAATCCAATTTTTAATCGTCTTTATAATAATAACTATATTATTTACAATTATTGAAATTATTTACAATTATATTTAAATTTACAATTTGTTTCAAGCTTATTGGGCAGCCTACACTTGGTGGTGGACTAGGTTAGAAAGGGAAAGGCTATAGAAAGGTCAATGAAATGGATAATGGCTATCTTAAGGCATGCATGGGTTTTAATACAGAGGAAAACTTTTCAATGGGACGAGATCTTTTTCCATATTAATACTAATTTTTGCTTGTTTGACAAGGATATAGTTTAAGTCCAAATTGATCACCTTCATCGAATAAAACAAAATTATTCTAAAAATAAATAATATAATGTAAAAATTTTGAGAGTATTTTTATATATTATTTATTGAGTTATTTTAATACAAACTGTATAATTAAATGGTATCTTATAAACACTTTAAATTCACAATAATTAGTTACATTATAATTATTAAAAAACTTGGTATAAGATTATTTTCTGATTTTTTTAATGTTATATAATTCTTTTAAAATTATAATAATCATCTGTACCTTTTATCACTTTGAATAGTTTAGGTCAACAAAATGAACTAATTTTATATTTTACTAATTAGTTAATTAACACAGATTTAGGAGTACATCAAATTTGACTAAGGAAACTAAAGTTTTAAAAGTAGAAGCTCCTAAAAGGACCATGTGTTTCTTTAGAAGTAACTAATTAAAAAGTTGGAAGCACTAAACTATAGAGAGAAATTTATTAAATGGAAGTATTCTTAAAAGAATCTAAGGTAGTATCAATCAAATAATCATATAGTTAGGTGCAATGTAACCCAACAGACATTCTATCATGTAGTTGTATGACTAATGCCTTTAAAGGCCTAATCAGTGCAACTTTTGGGGTATTTTTCAAGTTTCTGATAATGAGTGATGGTTGTAAGCTTACTAACATTAGGGAATGGTTGGTTTTGATGAGGACAATAGGTAGGTGATAAATTGGTTTCAATCAACTAGTTCTTAGGTTAGTTGGGGACCTCTGGCTTTTAAAAGCTGAGGACCAAAATTCACCAACAAATAGAAAACACCAAGCAATGAACTGTGTGGGGTTCTAAATAAATGAACATCCATTGGTATGGTATAATGATAAATGACATTGCAAGCAAGTGAAAGAAGATAACAGTTCGAGAATGGAAATATGATAAATGTTGGTTAGATCGAATTCATCACTTAAAAGTTATTAAATTTTCGAATAATTTAGTTTACAAATTATTCAGTTAGGAGTTGTTAATACTGATAGAAGAATAAAGCTGATGACAGGAGACAAAAAGCAACCACATTACTGTCTAATGGACCCTTGAATTTTCCCATTAACTTGAATCAAAATATGCTTTTAAGGTTTTCCAGCTTTCTTTTTGTGAGATTTAACGGAGATTAGTGTACACACTTCAGTCTTAAGGAATCGAACTGGTCAAAAAAGGCCGTAGAATGCTTGGAAGTTAGTGCACAGAAAAGAGAAAGTAAGAAAAACATCAGGTACATATAATAATAAATTTGTACGAGAAACAGCAGTGTTGTGGATACAACACAGTCCAGAGATATAATACAATATGTTCAATCAAGAGCTAGTTGCTGTACTATGACCTGCTTTTATTATCGAGAATCAATGATTCAAGAAATCTATGAACTGGATCACTGATCACCACTTTCAAGTGGATAATCCTTAGAAGTAATTGATTGTTGGTTTTATTGAAGACAATTGATTTAGAGGTCCCACTACAAAAAGGAAAAGATGATGAGCTTTTCTTTTAATTCATGAAAACAGAGTAGTCAACATCATGGAGGTCTACTAATGGATATTCTATTCTCCGTATGCCTCTCTGCTTCAACATTTATCCATGGAATGAGTTATCCTGGAGAGGATAGCTTTAGCAGAATTGCATAGTACTCACTATGTCAACATGCAAGCCATGCTTACTTCTAACTCTATATGGGAATATAAATCTATGCTTACTTCTAACTCTATATGGGAATATAAATCTAAGGTTCAAACAGGAAAAACAGCTAATTACTGTACTTGAACACTAGATGCTCCTCTTGCAATGTGGTCTTGTCTCCACAAACTGACACCCAGGTTTCTGTAACTTTGTCCACTCTCCCCTCCAGGATGTCAACTACAGTGAAAGCTCGTGTTGTGCCTTCGGATGCGGGCATTTCATCATTGGTGAAGCTTCTGCTTGCACCTTCCTGGCCAGAAATTGATGCATTAACTCTTGGAACAATAGCCCCATTCAAGTATATTCTGTTACCAGCACCAACCACAATCATTTTCCGAAGACCGTTTCCGTATGCCAGCTCTTTATGCATGTGGCCGAAGACAACAAGAGCAATGTTGAGGTTGGTGGTTTGTTTCAAGTGGGATATGGCTTGTTCCAGATCTGAGCCATAAGGTACATGGTTACCAGAAATCATATTTCCAGTCTATAACAATATGTTTCATCTCATTATGTGTTTGCTAGTCCACTTCCCATATTTGAATGCAACACAATCTGACAAGTCAATCATTCACGAAGATAACAGCTCAAAACTAGTACCTGGATCACCATGGTCACCAGCTCCAAACACCCAATCTTTTCCACAAATGTCATTCAAGTTCGAACCAAGACCTGCAAAAAGGAAGATCAACACAGGATGAAACCAAGCTTTGTACCAATTTCCAGCAGTCAATTTGGCCAGCAAACACACCTGTGGGTCCATTGTGTGCAAGAAATATAACCATATGGTCTTCTGGAGTGCCCAAAACGGCATTGCATATTTTCCTGGTACTTCCCTCCATATCTTTGACTCCATATCTGGGAACAAATTTCCCGTTAAATTAGCTCAAGGACAAGAAAATTAAGCTCAAACAAGAGTTCTGAACTGAAAGAAAAAACAAAGACTTAATCAATTTACTTCATAACCATACCTTGCAGATAAAAGCTTTTTCCTAAACAGCTGCTCACCACCACAAGAAAATGGCCGTCCGCCAACAATACTGAGTTTTAGAGCAGGAAAATCCAGACGTCTGTAACCTACATGCTGTTCTCCAAGACTGGTTGTTGAAGAAAAGGTACAATCATTCAGCACCATCACAATTCATTAAATGCACAATATCTCGCAGAACAAAAGAAAGAGTAAAGGATGCATTTCATGTGTCTAATTGTCGATGTTACAAAACATGGTTGTCAAAATAAGCCTAAAGATTCAGAAGTCTATTAAACTATTTCCTTTTCGAGCTTTCTGATTATTCTTAAACTTATAGACACTTCATTCTCATTTTTTGTCTTACAAGTATACTTTGAAATGAAATTTTCAACAAAACAAGATGCACAAACTCAGTGTAACTATAAAAACAGGAACACAGCAAAAGCAGGAAACGATTTCTGACTAGCTACAAATATTTAAGCAATCGAAAGGTAGAGATAAGCTACAAAAGACATCATTCTAAAAAGCCAGCTCACCTTTCCAGCTGAAGTTGAACGCCATCCTTGCCCCTAATATACAAACCAAAGAATGATTACAGTGAGATAGAAAACAGCACTTTAGGTATGATTAAGGAAACATATATCACAAGCCAGAATTTATACTCATTGTATAATATCATGAAAAAGTACAAAGTATAAAGTAAAAAGCAAACAAATTGGATATTATCACATATAAAAACCAGCAAAAAGCTGCTCTGAAGAATATGGAAGAACACAAAATCCTGCTTTCAAATACCGAAACTCAGTTCTTTTTGTATTTTTTCCAGAAAATATGGGTCATAAATGAAAAGTTCCTTTCAGTATAATTAAAAAATGTAACAGCAACTGCATCATGATGTGTAAGATATTCGATTTTTCTATGTGGTGCAATGAAAACTTACTTTGCTGAAAACTGCTGAGTAGTCCAAGAATCATGATTTCCCAAAATAACTGCTTTAGGAAATTCAAGATCTGCAACGCTTTGGACAAGTTCAACATTCTCATTACCAAAATCACCTGGATAAAAGTCATTTAAAAAAAAAGAAAAATTGCACCAAAAAAACCAATGATTTAGTTTCGTCTACTAAGTCCTCCATGCATGACTACTTTCCAAAGCATGTTGGTTGAGACCCAGTTTGATCCAAGATCAACTGAATAATAAGCACGGGGGACAATGATTGCTAGTGTACAGAAATGATTAAGGAGCAGCATCCTTTTTGCAGATATCCTTGCTACTCATCATACAAGTTAGAAAAGGTAAAAAGGATCAAGAAAGCACCCGATATAAATTAAAAGCAGGCCAATCAATGACATCATATCGATAGATGGAAACAGATAAGGAAGGAAACGTGCCTGTAAACAGCACCAAATCCGGCTGCATTCCATGCAAAAATCTATTATTGGTGGTGGAGCAGAATTACACTCATAATTATAAGAAAAGCTTAAGCACAGAAAACCATTCAAATAGGAACATAGTAAACCAAATAAATCCATTTCCAATATCCTTTTCTCCCAGAACCAGAGTTTACCAAATACCAGCATTAACCCTTACGCACACTAGTAACCACTAACCAAAAGAAGACAAAAAAAACTTGAAAATTTTACAATCGGGGAAAGAAAGATTGAATCTTTGAGACATTTAATAAATCTTCAGTAAGGAAATTAAGCGAATACCTGCAAAAATTGAAGCGCTTTAGTGTCTTCCTCCAGACTCCAATCATCATGCTTCAAGAAAAAACACTGAACGTAAGTACAGATGTAAACAAGTGCAAAGTTAGGCTTTCAAAATATTAATTGAGCTTAGCCACTCACGACGTCTCCGACGACGGCGATTCGTGCGGATGCCGCCATTGAAGACCAAACGGTGCCGTGTTTAGTGTCGGTCAAAGGAAATAGAGGAGTTTTGAGATAAGCACAGAGTGGGGGGCGCGTGTATCAACGCGCTTGAGCTTAGCATGACCCCTTTTATCGCTGCTTTTCGCGCGCTAATATCCTGATAAAAGCGGTTAGGTTTTTCTCAACGCCGTTGACAGGTAGTTGACGAACACGATCTGTCCACACATCATCATATTAATAATTTATTTAAAATAGATAACTAATAAATATAATTACAACTTAACTTATCATAAAAGCAAATAACTTTTTCATTAGTGTCTTAACAAATTTATTTCACTCAAATTAATTAAATTATAAATTAAATTTGAATTTGAATATAATCTAATTAAAATTAATTATATTAAATTTTAACATAATATTATTTTGAAATAAAATTTTTTGTCGAGTTTTTAACTATTTGATAACAAAATTTGAGATAAATTTAGATAAAAATAAAAAATTCATCTTATTTATTATTAATCTTAATTTTTATATTAAAAATGAGATTAGACTTAAAAAAATTTAAGTCTTGGGAGTCTTCAGTTCCTGTAAGCAAGTGTCTTCAATCAAGCCACGCAATCAACATTTATCCAAGAAGTCTTTTCTTTTTTTTTTTTCTCCCCCCTAACGTTCATGTTTCAGCAGATATGTTAGACCACAATTCTGTCATTCTCACGTCTTCCAATGTTTTATGCAATTTGGTCATTAAACCAAGGGTCCAGGCAACCTTTTCCGTGTACTACCTTCTGTATTTGTTAAATTTATTTCGCGAAAAGCAGGTTTGGTAATGAGTTTAATAAGGTTTTAAAGTCAAAATTTAAACTTTGAATCAATTCAGACGAGCTCAACCCAAATGAAACAGGTCCCTAGAAAACCTAAGCATGATCATGCTTGGAATCGAGTTAGAACGAGTTTAGTCTGATTTGGATGGGCTCTGGTTTAGAAACATCAGGCAACCAAGACGATGCAACTGTTTCAGGTTTTGTGGCGTGTTATCTTTTGAAGTTTCAAACACGATATCCAGATTCTAAAGCTGGAAGAAATGTCAAATTCAAAGTTAGAAGCTAGACAAAGTTGTCAAGTCAATCACTGCCAATTACCAAATTTTTTAATGAATTAAATCTATATATAGACATCTAAAAGCTCAAGAGAAGACCATTATACCATCCTGACGTACCAACCAATGGCTGTCAAAACTCTTCCCTGTCTTTTATGTCTTCTGTTTCTTCTTCAGCTTCATTCCTCAGCAGCACAAAGTGTTGTCAGAGCTGCTTACTGGTATTCTGATAGCGGACTTTCAATCTCCGACATAAACTCCAACCTTTTCACACACCTTTTCTGTGCATTCGCTGACCTTGATTCCCAGACTAACGAAGTTACCATTTCATCTGCAAATCAGGCTCAGTTCTCTTCCTTCACACAAACAGTTCAACAAAAAAATCCTTCTGTTAAGACCCTTTTGTCTATTGGTGGTGGAGGTGGAGGATCCATTGCTGACGACTTTGCTTCAATGGCAAGTCAGGCTAGTTCTCGAGCAACATTCATCGACTCCTCGATCAGCTTGGCAAGAACTTACAACTTCAACGGACTAGACCTGGACTGGGAGTATCCGGATTCCACTGAC
>JAOQMM010000007.1:19388901-19401558 GCA_027563515.1 Erythroxylum platyclados | reverse complement strand
ACACACACACACACACACACACACACACATACGAAAATCCTTTTCCTTTGTTTTAGATCCCTATGATTAATTCTGGCTTTTTTCATGTGTGAACTCGGAATCTTCTGCATCACCCAAACACTTCAAATCATATGCAATAAGACCGTGTATATTCTGTACCTTGGTGAAAAAACCTTGCTTCTGAGCTTTCATTTTCCTGAAATATATAGACCAAGAGAGTTTAGATTACGGGTTACAATAAAGGCAATAAAGTCATAGCACATCTAGTACAAAAAATACCATGCAAGCATCAGGATTCTAATGTCAGTGTGCTCCACTTGAATATCTGAACACAGAGCTTCAATTCCTTCTGGGCTGTTTAAGTAATCATATGAATACAAGAAATATAAGGTTTCTAGTCACAATCAATCTCTGATAATCCTAAGTCACTTGCTACCATATCCATATATAATCCAGGATATATCAATCTCTATGCCAATTACAAGCCAACATTTGCAACTTTCAGAGCAGACATAATTACTTAAAGCTTGCTTGCAAAGTCCACAATCTTAAGCACGGGAAACTGATATCTAAATTTCTCACTTACTACAGCTAGTATGGTTTTTTACAAGTTCAGATGGCTAAAGAAAAAATGAACAACTTTCAAATGCTAACATCATTCACTTATAGACTATGAAAATAATACTCTCTCCAAGAAACCAATTCTTATGAAAATGCCTTCAACACACAAATCTGCAAACAATATAGACCTAAAATGCTGGAAACAGACAAACTTACTCAATAATGCCCGAGCAGCTATTTGCGTACGAGTAAAAAAGCTTATCTATCCGATCAATCTCCTTCGATTTGGCTTTAACTGATATGGAACACATATAATAATACATCAAAGAAAGTAGGCAGTAAGCAAACTAGAAGAGAGAAACTGAAATAGAAAAAAGTATTCAGGACCAAAAGTAAGATGCTTCACAGAGAACTTTGGCTATCATAATTGCACCAAAAGCTTGAAGCAACTTCAACTTTCACTTCCTATATTTCAATTGCAGTAGTGCAAGAACAAGCATAATCATGCCATCCATCAGCTTCAACTACATTGAACGATCCTTAACTAGGCTTACTTGCTCAAAAAGAAGCCAAACAGTAAGCAAGTATCAATCTTTTGGATATGACCATGAACCCACGTATAACAAAAGTCTTATCTATTGACATTCTTGACACAAAACAATCCTTTTCCAGTTCTTATGCTCATCTCAAGAATCCTACCCTACATGCCGCCTCTAGCAATTGGAAATTAATTAGAAATTGTCAAGTCATTGTGCATCCCACCAAAACTCAAATTACTATCAAATAACTAAACCATTAATCCCAAACCATCTTTTAATCAGGATTAAAAAGGCGGGAAAGCTTAAAGTATTTGGATCCTAATTAAAGCAGTAGCCTGATATTTGACAAACCAAAAGACCTTTTATTTACACTCACATAATATATTACGAGTAAACGAATAAAAGGATAAAAACCCCAATCTAGTTAGGGTCTATACAACAATTAGTCAACTACTCCGTGCTTGGCGATTTCTTGCTCCTACGTTATAATTTAAACCAATAGTTCTCCTCTCTATTCGATTTTGTACTTTCATCTCGTTCCACGTCACAAGATCGAAGTTCATTCAATCAAAGATAGTGTAAAGCTCCGAGATTTGTCAATCATTGCCTCCGATATTTCCGTCGATTTCTCGGTAGCCAAACAAGATAAACAAAAGAAATATTGAAAAGAAAAGGAAAGAAAAATCATCGTTTCGGGGTTGTGACGGAGACCAACCAGGACGGGGGTTATGATCGTCATCTGGTGATGTGACGGAGGAGGAAATTGGTGGGGCCGCCTTTCGCTTTCGGTTTGATGTGCGAGGCATATCTCTGTGAGCGACGATAACTCTGAACCGTCCGATTAGATTACCAAATTAGTCAAAACCCAAAATCCCAAAGGCTCATGTCAGAGTAGTCTACCGGCAGAGGGTTGTGTTTGTCTGCGGGAGACCGTCAAAGCCGCTATGGTGGGGACTGGTTCGATGCGTTCTTTATAAGAACTTCAGAAAGCGAATTACGAAAATAGTCCTTGAATTTGTCATATTTGCATAATAGGACCTAAAAGTATATTATTTAGAAACCCATAGCCAAACAGGCCCATATCTGAACATCTAGGCGACGTCGTTTGACGGCAATGAGACACCTATAAAATCAACTAACGAACTTAACGTCCTAGGGTTTTTCATCTGCGGCAACTTCAGGAGACGCGAAAATGGTACTCCCTCTCTATTCCAAATAAGGGTGTTGCTTTGAGCTCTACTGGAAATTGAGTATAGTCTCTCAATCTCTATCTCTTAAATTGTGGTTATAATTTGTGTTGTTGATTTTGTAGCCGTCACACAAGACCTTCCGTATCAAGAAGAAGCTGGCAAAGAAGATGAGACAGAACAGGCCCATTCCTCACTGGATTCGCATGCGAACTGATAACACCATCAGGTAATCCTTTTTATAAAATGTCAATGCTTTTGTTTTAATTTTTGGTTTTTTGATTGGTGCTGATTTGTTTTTGTTGTGGGGGGTTTTGGCAGGTATAATGCAAAGCGCAGGCACTGGCGCCGTACCAAGCTAGGTTTTTGAGATGGAAGAATAGCTGATATAAAGTTTGAAGTTTCTTCAATGTTAACCATTTTGGGGGTAGTAATTTTGCAAGACTTGAAATGTGTAATTTTAAATTTGGGAATCGTATGACCATGTTTAATTGCGATTTATAAAGGAATTTCTGTTCAATTTGAGCTTGGTTTGGTACTTCTGTTCATATGTACTACTGTGATATTACGTCGCCTTAATTCAGGTTATGTTGTTGGTTATATTCATTTGGGTACTTATGTTCAACCCATTAGTAGCAAATCAGTAATATCCATTGGCGTTTTTAGTTCTCAGCCCTACTTTAGTTTCGTCCTTGATCAACATTTTGATTGATCTTCTGGATTTCTTTGGTCATTCAAAGTTTTTTAGAAGCTACATGGTTTTACTGAACTGATTCAAGACTTCATAGATACAAATAATTCAGGTTGATGGTGAATTGGTGATTGCTCTTTGTCTGTCAATGGTATTAAGGCTTAAGTTTTACTTAAGTATAGAAATGCCTGGAGGATATTGAGAAGCTGATTAGGTTGGCGTTGTAAGAAAATGGCAGACAAAAGCGTTCGATGGTGGTAAGCAACGTAAAGCATATATTTGAAATTTGACAAAGTCTCGAGTTGAGAAAAATGTTAGTTTATTAGTATTCATATTAGCTCCTTCAGCCTTCAATTGATAGATTGTGAATAAGACTAGCAACAGCATATATCAGCTTAAAGCAAACTGAGGTTAACTTCCTCAGTTTGTTCCCCTCTCAATCCTCTTTCTAGTACTTGATAGTGCTTCCTTAATGCACTAGCCTTATGTGGACACTCGAATGCCTGATTAAACAGTGTAGTGTTGTTGGATGGTGTTAATGTCCAGTCCCTTAAGCTTCACCACGGACTCAACATGCCCCTTCAATGTGTGAAGCTCCCTGAGTCTGTATACAGGAACACATCCGTAAGATATAATCCAAAGGTTAAAACTTGCCACTCATTATCATAGAAAAAATTTTCTTTGAATTTTCACGTGTCTACATGTTGAACTTTTACAAAAGTTATCATCGAGCCTAGTAGTTCAATGTGAGAAGAGGCTAAAAGTCTTCTTCACCTTGCAACTTCTGCACGTCTCTTAGCCTGCTCAGCAAGATCAGACAACTCCCCGGAGTTGGTCTTTTCGGGTGGCCTGGCTTTTGGTGATTGGAGGCCATGGAGTGTACGCTGAGCTGCAGCCCATTGAGCCTCCCTCTCACTCTTTCCATAGTCTTTCTTGCTTGTGAAAGCAGTCTGGAATCCATTTTTCAAACATAAGCAGAAAGAAAATGCAGGAAGAAGGCGATAGTGAAGGTGGACATTTGTTATTTCTGAGATTATTCTGTACAAACCTTGTTCTCCAACAGGTTATCCCATGCCTTTCCACTGAGTGAATAGCGGGTCAAGAACTTGAGGATGTCGAGTGGGAAGTAGAAAACAAGACTGTAAATCCATATCACTCCTGCCCATCCCCATCCAATACCCTTGATACGTGCAAATTCCCAGTCTGCATATACAGCTATGATTGTGGCAACCTTCACAGAGCAACAATGTCAATATAGAAAGGACATGTGAGAATCAAGTAAGAGGATAGAAATGATAATAACAAGTACTGACCAGTTGTGCTGCAAGGAAGGCAACACACAGCAAGATACCAGGGCGTTCAATGAAGGACCAGCTCCTCGACCGGGTTACAAAGATGAGTGCTTGACTGATGATGCTCACTTGAAGGTAGAGAGCTGCTATGATCTCCTCTGGTTTATCATTGATTTCTCTCACACCAAATTTATCCTGCAAAATATCATCATTTAGTTGGTTTCCTGTGTGATGTAATCAAATTAGTTGTACTGGGAGTGGTTCACTTACAGGAAAGAAGGAAGTGTCATATGCAAGCCAGAAAAAGACCACAGTCATGATTGCAAGATAGGTTCCTAGCACGATCCCAGTTGCAAAGATTTCCTTGAGTTTCCAGGAGTCAGGTACAGGAGATGGCTTGACTCTGTCCTTTGAGATGGTCATGATGGTCCCATCGTTGAGGATGGCAATAATCAGAACCATGAATGGTGAGAAGTCAAACTTCCAGATAAGTGCAATCAACATGAATCCCAGCACAATACGAATTGTGATAGAAACTGCATAGATTGTGTAGTTCTTCATTCTCTGGAAGATGGCTCTGCTCGTTAAAACAGCACTTACAATCACACTCAAGCCAGGTTCTGTCAAAACGATGTCTGAGGCACTTCTAGCAGCATCTGTTGCATCTGCCACAGCAATACCAATGTCTGCCTTCTTCAGTGCAGGGGCATCGTTGACTCCATCTCCAGTCATACCACAGATGTGTTTCCTATCCTGTAGCCTCTTAACAATCTCATACTTGTGTTCTGCATACCGAAGTTGTGATTGATTAGACTGACACAGTAAATCTTCTGAAGAGAACTCTAATGAAATATAGTGAATCCTATTACCAGGGAAGACTCCAGCAAAACCATCAGCTTTTTCAATGAGCTCATCAATTTGCATTGAAGCAATTGACTCATCCTTGTGGTCACCCAGAAGGGAAGATGAGGGATACATGTTGGTGCCCATGCCTAGCCTGCGACCAGTTTCTTTGCCAATAGCAAGCTGGTCACCGGTGATCATCTTAACATTCACACCAAGTTCAAGTGCCCGTCGAATGGTCTCTGCGCTGTCATGCCTCGGAGGATCAAAGAGAGGCAAGAGCCCAAGAAACTCCCATGGTCCACCAGCACTTTCCTTGCTTTTCTCTGGAACAGTCTATGAATGGATGGAGACAGAATAACATATGGTCAAGTAAGCACGTTATACATTTTCACTGTTTAGAAATTGATCTACCTGACGAGCAATTGCAAGAGAACGGAGGCCACGATCAGCAAAGTTGTTAATGATTTCGTGAGCCCTTTTCTCTATCTCACCCTTGAGTCCACAAAGATCAATGATCTAACATACAAGGAGAAAAGTTAGCACAGGTGTGGAATATTGTGTTACATATCATATGTATGTTTCAGAAGTTCTAACATACCTGCTCAGGAGCTCCCTTGCTGCATCTATGCCAATCACCATTACTGTCAATGTAAGTAATAGCAGTGCGCTTATCAACAGGGTTGAAGGGCAGGAAATGCACTTCAGTAATTCCTGCTCTTGCCTAAGAATGCATAGTAAAACTCCTATTTTAGTTGCTCCATTGTTTTTATGAAGAAAGTTGAGTGATCAATATTCACAAGTGCAACTCCATACCTCCTTGGGATCGCCTAACATCCCAACGATTGAAGCATCAATGGCGTCCTGGTTTTCTACTCTGGAAGCCCTAGCAGCAAGTAGGACCACAGTGTCCTTGTCTATGCTATTTGTAAATACCTGAAATTAAAGGGAACACTATTAAACGATGTGCGAACGTCGTACCTTCAAAATCAAGAAACATATTGTACGACAGACCTCGATGAGGCTCTTGTCGACAGTTAGCTTGTTAAGTGTGAGAGTCCCTGTCTTGTCACTACAGAGGACATCCATCCCGGCCATTTCTTCAATGGCAGTCATCCTCTTAGTGATGGCTCCTTGCTCTGAGAGGCGATGAGACCCAATAGCCATTGTCACTGACAAGACTGTAGGCATGGCAATAGGGATACCTCCAATGAGAAGGACCAAGAGATTGTTAATGCCATCTCTGTACTTCCTTTTCTCTATTGCGTACATCGCTATGATCTCAATTACCATTCCCACTGCAATTGAGCAGATACAGAAGTTTCCAATGGATGTCAACACCTAAGAAATGTGGACACAGAACAAAAAGCTCATTATACCAAATATGGAAATGTAATGTATTACAGTAGGTAATGAGACGAGAAGTAGTACCTTTTGGAAGTGACCAACATTATTGGTGTTATCAACAAGATGAGCAGCCTTTCCAAAGAAGGTATGAACACCAGTGGCAATAACAACGGCCTCTATCTCACCTTGCTTGCAGGTTGATCCTGAAAAGACTTCATCCCCTGGATTCTTGGTGACTGGAAGGGATTCACCAGTGAGTGCAGATTGATCAATCTTGAGGGGATCTCCTTCCAAGAGACGAGCATCTGCTGGAATCACATCTCCCAACTTAACACTAATCACATCTCCTGGAACCAAAATGGCTGCCTCTTGCTCACTCCACTTCCCATCTCTCAGGACCTACAAATATTCCCATACATCTTCAATGAACCCAAATCTTTTTTTATGTCATATCTTGCTTCAAGCCATGTGAACATAGCTGGTCGAAATTACCTTGGTTTTAGGTGCGAGACCAGCCATGAGCGCAGCAGCAGCATTTCCTGCATTGTTTTCTTCAATGAAGCTGATGGTTGAGTTTATAAGAAGCAGTACCGTAATACCGACGAAGTCTTGCCAGTCTGGATCCATACCACCTCCATTGGCGAAGACAAGCGCCATAATAGCAGCTGCTTCCATGACCCATGATAGAGGATTCCACATGAAACCCAAAAACTTGAGGATTTTGCTCTCTTTTTTCTCTTCAAGCTTGTTGGGACCAAATATTTCAAGCCTCTTCTCACCTTCTGCTGTGGTCAAGCCCTTTCTGGTACATTTCAACTGCTCAAACACTTCTTCAACAGGAATTCTCTCCTGCACAATCCAAAAAAACACACAGACACAAAACATCAAGAGTTTAGCTTCAATGAGGTACGTCCATTTCATTTTCTTTTTTCTCTTTTGTAACATGTGAAAGAGACAACATGCTTACTAGGTCAACATTCTCATTCTTTATCTGTTCAAAGGAAATGTCAGCCATGGCGACCTATAAGAAGACTACAACACTATACCAGGAAAAGGAAAAAAATACGTCCAAAAGGCTATTCTCTGATGTTTTATGCACTAAACGGACGGAAAGGAAGCGGCTTATGTCTCTCCCTCTTCGTCCATAAGGCTATGAAAGAGACGAGAGAGGAAAAATATAAGGGAGAGACTGATATAAGTTGTTAGCACGTAATTGAAGACAGAAGGACTTCTGGTTCAAGCCTTGGTTGAGATACTTATAGCCAACTTTGAGAAGCTTACAGACGCTGAAAAAAAAAGCAATGGACGATCGACCAACTCGGTCCGCCTGTTTTGCTTTAATGGCTGACGAATGTCTACGGTCTTATCGGCTGTTATAGCGGTTGTTGGTTGCTGGTTCTGTCATGGATGATTCTCATGGCTGTATTGGCATGTAACTTCAAATGGTAGTCGTATGTTCAATTTCCATGGTGTCAATTACACTAATATTTACTAAAATAATAATAATATAAATAAATTTACTTTTCTATATTTTAATAAATTATCTTAATAAATTACTTTATTTAAAACAAATATGAATTATTTTAGATCTTTAAATTGAAAAGCTTCAATATTTTACCATTTACACTATTGTTAGATGGCTTAATGTCCTAATTGATCATGTAAGTGTTCTCAAGTTTAGGAAAGAGTTAAGTGTATTATTGATTATTTATTATTAGCGTTTTTCGTAAATTCTTAGTTACTAATTTTTAAAATTTTTTGTTTTTAAAATTTGATTTTGAAATAAATTAAAAGAGTAATTTAACAAAAACTTTACACATTATATAAAACTTAAAGATAAATTATTTTTATAAATAAATAAATAAGATTAATTTTATTTAATCTCTTTTGGAATTTATCAGTAAATTATTATATATCATTAAATAAGTAATTTAATAATTAAATTTTTATTTGTAAATTAATTTTAATATATATTAATTCGATATTAAATCGCATTATAAATAAAGAGAAATAAAAACAAAAATTACTTTTTAAAAAATTAGAAAAAACTAAAACTTAAAGTAAAACCATAAACTCAAGCTTTTTAACTAAATTTAAAAACAAAAAATAAAAATAAACATATTAGCTTCACCAAATAGTTAACAAAAGGAGAGTAAATGTACAGTTTTTTTTTCTAATTCTTAATTGTAAGATTTGATTAATCTTTAATTAATTATTCCCGCCAAATTCCTAAGATGCCGCCGTTTTCAGTCACCCGATTTCTCATACAAAAACCAAAGAAGTTCCTCCGAAACTTGGCGAAAAATCTAAACCTCTCTCTCTCTCTCTAATGGCGTCAAGTAATCAACTCACGGAGTATGAGCGAAAGCGGCTGGAGAACATTCGCCGGAACGGAGAAATGATCGCCGCCCTCAACATCCACACCAAAGCATCTGAACTCTCCGCCACCACGAAGCGTCAAAGGTTCCTCTCTCTCTCTCTCTCTCTCTCTATATCTGTGTCTGTGTTTTGGTTTTTTAAGTGAAAAAACGAGTCTTTGTTTTGCTTTGTTTTTTAAATGTTGTTATTTTTCTACCGAGCAGAGTTGGATCCTCCAAATCCTATAAAGTCAGTCCCGAGAAGAAGAAACCCAAGACCCAGAGCCCTGTTGTCATCAGACGCTCTCTGCGTACTCGGGGATTGCCTCCTGATTCCAGTGGTATTGTTGATGATTCTAACGACTCTATTACTAAACCTGCCGTCCCGATTGGTCCCAAGAAACCCATAGCGAGTGTTCTAGGCCAGTTGAGTATGAGGGACGCGTATACTGGAACTGGGTCTGACAGAACACTGATTGATACTCTTAAAGGGCTGGTTACTGAGGAGAAACCCAGATTGGGTGTTTCAACTAAGGAAGAATTTGATGAGGAGGGAAGGGACGGGGTTTCTTTTAGGTTGCTAAAGGGTGTGAGTGATACTCCTAATGGGCAGGTTACTGAGGAGAAACCCCAATTGGGTGTTTCAACTAAGGAAGAATTTGATGAGGAGGCAAGGGGCGGGGTTTCTGTTAGGTTGGTAAAGGGTGTGATTAAAAGCGAAAATTTGGATTTTGGGATGGGTCTTAAGAGTGATCTTGATCTGGGGTCGATGGATCTGAAACCAGAGAATATTGTAAGGCTTCTTCAGGGGAAGATATTGGTAGTTTATTTTTTGCCTCGTGAGGATGTGAGGATGGTTGCAGCAGGGAATAAATATGGCGATGTTGCATTTTGGAATATGGATTTTCAAGGGAAGAAGGATGAGGGGATATATTTGTATTCGCCGCATGCTGGGCCAATATCTGGGATTTTGTTTCAGCGAGCTTGTTTATCCAAGGTACTTTTGGTGATAAATTTTGCGTCTTTGGATTTGTTTGCGAAATTTGAACAGCTAGTGTTTATAGTTTCGGATTTGCCTTTGGCAAGTTAAAGACATCTTGGTTTTGAACTTATGTTGTCAGGTTCTTCTGTCTGAAAGTTATCGGTAGTGCATTGCATTGCTGTGGAATCAGGAAATGGACATTTGAATGTTTGAGTTTTGTGTAGAATATGATTTACATCGCATACTCATTGCAATTTGAATTCTTATAGATTTAGCTCACTTGTATCTGTTAAATGCAATGTAGGTATTTACCAGCTGTTATCATGGTTTTATCCGACTAATGGATGTCGAAAAAGAAGTATTTGATCTAGTCTATAATGGTGATGAGGCTATATATACTCTCTCTCAACAACCAAATGAGATGAAGAACTTATATCTGAGTGAGGGTCATGGAGGATTGAGCATCTGGGATGAGAGGATGGGAAAATTTTCATCCCAGTGGATTCTACATGAGGACAGGATCAACACCATAGATTTCAATCCGCAAAACCCTTTCATTATGGCCACGAGTTCCACAGATTGGTCCGCTCGCCTATGGGATTTGAGAAGTATTTCTAGAAATAAACCCTCATGTTTGAAGACATTCTCTCATAAGAAGCCTGTGCATTCTGCTTACTTCTCTCCTAATGGAGTCTCCCTTGCAACAACCAGGTAAATAATTACCCTTGGCCTGGGGTTAACCTGCACAAACACTATTTTGTTTCATGGACTTTATGATATTGACTCTTTGACATTTATAATGCCTTCTTGTCTTCCAACTTTTGTTCTCAGTATGCGAACCTATAGTAACTTAATCTGATCCTAATAACTATCCTTTTCTGTTTCATCTTTGTTCTTTCTTGCAGTACTGATGACAGAGTTGGTGTATTTAATGGTGTTAATTTTGAGGAGACTACCATGATATCCCACAACAATTACACTGGCAGATGGATTTCTAATTTCAGGTAATCTCTTTTGCCAATAAGTAGACCATTGGATTATTGAAACGGACACTTTAATCCAAGGTTATTACAATCTGCTATGCAAGGACCAAAGAATAAGGAACCTTATCTAACAGTTACCATCTTTCAATTTCTGTAAACAGAGCAATATGGGGTTGGGATGATTCTCATATCTTCATAGGCAGCATGAAACGAGGAGTTGATGTAATATCACCTGCTCAGAGAAGAACAATAATGACTTTACAGAGTCCGGACCTTACTGCTATTCCATGCAGATTTGCTGCACACCCTTATAAAGTCGGGATGCTAGCAGGAGCCACAGCTGGAGGACAGGTTTATGTATGGACCTCAAACTAGTCAGAAGTCATAGCAATGTCGTGTTTCCGCATATGTGAATTGTTATTTTAGCCTATGCAAAGCCTGTTTGTGTATCTGGCGCCACCATTTTGTAGCGCAGAAGATAGGAACTGCCTAACTTTTACTGAGATTGAAGTGTTGAAATGCACAACTTTCTCTAAGCTCAGTATTAGGGTCTGAGAATGGTTAAAACTATAATTTACGGATGACAATTAGTTGAGATGATTACAAATTTTATCTACTAGAAGACATTTTTCAATTTAGTCTGTTATAAAATCAAGGACTTCCAACTTCGATAAATTGTAATCACAGAACAATGAGCACCACGCATAACCCAATCGTTGCATTCACTACTCCGGAAAACTACGCCGCCAGACTCTCTCGCCTCCTCGTCCTCAATTCGCTAACTCCTCTATGGTGCCCAACAATCACCACCAAACCCACTCCACAAGCCCTAGTCCACCACCTCGCTCCCAACTCCCTCTCTGGCTTCTCCGCTCTGGCATTCCCTTCCCGGACGGCCATCTCCGCCGTCGCTGCTGCCGCTCTCTCCCTCCCAACCCCTCTACTCCCTCCCTCCGGCGAGAAGTTCATCGTCGCCGCACTGGGGAAAGATGCGGAGCTGATAAATGAGGAGTTTTTGCGTCGGTTTTGTGGTGATAATGAAAAGGTTAGAGTCTTGGTGCCTCCGACAGCGACTCCTGCCGACATGGTACGTTGTTTGGGAGAAGGGTTTGGTCGGAGAGTGCTGTGTCCGGTTCCGAGAGTGGTGGGTCTAACTGAGCCTCCGGTAGTTCCGGGTTTTATCCGGGCATTGGAGGAATCCGGATGGGTTCCGGTTCGGGTCGACGCGTATGAGACCCGGTGGTCGGGGCCCACGTGCGCGAGGACTATGGTGGAGAGGAGAGAGAAGGGTTTGGATGCGGTGGTCTTTACGAGTGTTGGGGAAGTAGAGGGGTTGCTGAAGAGTTTGGTGGAGCTTGGGTGGGATTGGGAGACCGTGAGGAGGGTGTGGCCGAGTTTGGTGGTGGCGGCGCATGGGCCGGTAACGGCGGCCGGAGCTCAGAGCTTGGGGGTGGATGTTGATGTGGTGAGTGGGAGGTTTGATAACTTTGGTGGGGTCGTGGAGGCGGTGGGTTTTAAGTTGCGAAGTTTGAATTCTAGCTGTTTGTGAAAAAGTCTCTTTGGGAAGGTGAAATTAGAGTTCGTGCGTCTGGTGGTTCCGTTGATATGGGATTACCTGAAATTCGAAGTTCTAATTGAAAGATGGAATCTTTTTGGTCATGATCAAGCATGACAACTAAATAATCTGTAATGCTAGACAGCAATGGCGTTCCAATAAAAATTTCAACTTTGAAAACAAAAAAACGGTAGTTTTTCCTGTCTGGTTTTCAGAATCCAAAGACAATTGAGAATTTAGACACTCTTCAATATCCAAATCGAAAAGGACTAATGAATTGAGATCTCAGTCAAAGAGAAACATATCAAACTACATTAACC
>JAOQMM010000007.1:19320331-19336557 GCA_027563515.1 Erythroxylum platyclados | reverse complement strand
GCGACAAAAAGGGGGAGCTAACGTCATAAAGTTGTAACGCGTTGATTCTTTTATCATTTTCCAATTGACATGACATCCTCAAAAATATCTAATAAAACAAATTACACAATTAATAAGGTTATTCAACTCAATCAACACATTACAAGTTACCTGAAAAAAAAAATGGCATGATTACCAAGAAAATCTGTTCTATCCAAGACCAAGAAGGAAAGAATCAATCGCTGGTTAATTAAGGAATCAAGATTTTTTCAGGGCGAAAAGACAACTGTAGAGTAGAGTTTTGTCCCAATGTCAGGGAAGCGGTTAAAAAAGTGTCAAGTCGAAGGATTACTTGGCAACTGCTCGTCGGTCCACTAGTCAGGTGATGAGTTAATACTCAACAACTTCTCCCCGCACCAAACCCTATCCCAGATAGTATCAGCACCACCAACACCTCCATATCTACATAGAAAGCCACTCCAGTTTGGTACCTTCGACCATTGTCTTTGATTGTCCCACGTACCACGATTCAAAGGGACAATAACCTGGAATAACCAGTGAATGCAAGTGTCCCTCGCACGATGTATGGACATTCAACCTCTAGTCAACTTTTGTTCTCTGTAGCCATGTCTCTCGGTTGTTCGAACGTCTTTTCTTGTTAACTTATTTAACTGTAGAACAGTTTTTCTGTTTAAAAGAACTGTAGAACAACTTTACTTGTTCATGAATATCTAATCATTAGATTTTACCAACCTAATTTTGTTATTAATAGAAGGTTTTGAAAGAGTTTAAAAAATCATAAGTTTATATATAATTAGAACACTGTATTTAAACTTAAAATTTTTAAATAATAAATTATGTATTATGTACATCTCTTTTTAAATAAAATATTTCACAATTTATAATACTTACATTTAATTCTTTTTATAATGATACAAAGTTTTACTCATTCGGTTCTTTTTATTCAAAGTTTTACTCATTAAGATCTTTTATTGTGTAAACATTTTTTTTATATAAATCAAATAGAATGAAATTGATGTAAGTATCAAAGATAAATTGAGCCAAATTAAGCTATTATATGTGATAATATTATGGTCTAAATTTAACGACGACGGTCATTATGGGACATGCCGACATCGTTAGCGAAAGAGAGGAGACGTGTCACTTTCAACTCATTCACATAATTTACGCAAGTGATTAAACAAATACTGCACTTTTGTTCACTACTTTGTCCAAAGCTTTTGCGCGTAGGAAGCACCAAAATCAAAGAACCAACAAGTCAAGAGATTTGTTGTATGCTTTGTTTTTCAAAAGCTAACATTCTTTAACATTTGGATGTTTCCATAGGAACTTTTCCTGTTGTTTTGTCTCAAATTCGATCTATATTGATTGACCCCTTCAAGAAGAAAACAGGTGTTAGAATAAAACAACAAAGGAATAAGAAAAGTAATACTAAAAAAAAGCTAATGAAGAAATCTTGAAAAAAGAGGAAAGAACATGAGAGAGTAGACATACCAAGAACTAACAACCTCCCCCCCTAAAAGTATCTTCAACTACCAACCGTCTTGTTCATAAACTAACTAAAAACACACAACCACCATTACTGCTCATGCATATCTGGCAATGGTTTTTTAGAAAAAAAAATCTTATAAAATGTGATTAACCCTTCCTTGCGATGCTATCCTGTAACAACTTTGACAATCTTTTCCTCGGTTTTAATTTGTTCGGATCTACCGACGTTCCTTGTAGTTTGATCAATGCATACGTAAGAGTGCATGTAATAAACTGGATCAAGCTTTCTTTTTTGAGGTCGGTTTGGTTAATTGGTGTAGAAAATTAATAAAAACTTGAGCTTTTTTTCATTTTTTTTTCATGTGTGATGTAAGATTTAGATTCGACCTTTTTTGGTAATTCTAAAAATAAATATTTAATAAGATTGATTTTATGCTAAATCCTTTTTAAAATGAGAAATTTACTATCATTATCTTTTAAATATGTGTGGTATATAATTTTAAACAAATATATAATAATTGTATATTCAATATATCAATTTTCAAAGTAAAAAAAGGAGAAAATAAGAAAAAGAGAAAAAAAAATGTACAGAAAAAGGAACTTTCAAGTCTCGAGTCACACTCAACAGTCTCACACGAGAGCAAAGTCACCATCTAAATATTTCCAACCAAAAACACGAACACCAGCTTTGACCGGTAACTATCAAATCTTCTGCATGAACATATCCACGTGGCTTAATCCCCTTTCTCCTCATTTCCCTCTCTGTTGCTTCCTTAAATCCTAAGAAATACAAATATTCATTAAAAACAGAACTAAACGACAAGTCCTCATTTTCGTGAGGCCCAAAAGAAAAATAAAAAAAATCACTGATCAGCAGCTCAATACGAAATTCCCAAAAAAATTAAGAAGAATTTCTAAAATCTAAAATATGTCCATCGTGAAAAAGAAAAAAAAATTGGAGCAGACCACCTAGTAAAATCCAAATCTTTGAAAACAGAACTGAAGAAAATATTGAAAATAAAGATTCACTAGAAGCCCTGACTCAAAGGTTAAAGCTTTCTTTCCGAATAGTAATCACCGACTCGGCCCTTCTTCTATCTCTTGTTTGTCACGAGCTTTCACCGTTTAAATCTGGTACTTATCCCTCTCTATCTGTAACTCTGTTTTCTCAGCTAATAAAGTTTGTACCTTTTGTTCTTTTTTCTGCATAATCTGAAAAGGGTTTATCTTTGGTCTTTAACCTAAGTTGATGTATGAAACAGGACTCTAGTTTTGTCTCTGTGGATTGATTCCAGCTCCGAATTTGTATTCTCTTATGGCATTTGATCAAAACTCAGTACCTAAAGACCCGAGGCCATTAAATGTTGCGCTTAGAGGCTTAGCTGAAGAGCAGCGCATTGCGGCGGCTACAAGCACTAGTGCTGCTACTAGTGTTAGCAATACGGCGACTCCGCAAAACCCAGAATTTTTTGTTAACCCAGAAGGATCAATACCTGTTTTTTACCCGGCGCCTGTTTCGGATGCGGGTCTTGTAGGTTTAGGGTATGGGAATCTTGCTCCAGGGGTTGCTCGGTGGGGCTCAGTGTTGCCGGTCCCGGCTGGGAATGTTAATGTTGGTGTGAATCCCCAAGCTGTTGGATTTGGTTATAGTGCTAATATGGGGCATAGGGTGGTGGGTAATGCTGTTGATCATTCTAGCAAAATCAGTGATATGACTGCTGGGCTTGCTTCGAACTCCAATATGGCTAACCGGGTCAATGCTAATGGAAGCAATGAGTTGAAAAGTTCGGGCTTTGGTTCTAGCTCAACTTTGGCAAATCGTGGTAGTGGAAGTGGTACTGAGCATGGAAGTGAAGATGGAGGCGATGATTCAGTGTCGGGGAAGAAAGTTAAGTTTTTGTGTAGTTTTGGTGGGAAGATTTTGCCTAGACCGAGCGATGGTGCATTGAGATATGTTGGTGGGCAAACAAGGATTATAAGTGTGAGGAGAGATGTGAGCTTTCATGAGCTAATGCAAAAGATGATTGAGACTTATGGGCAGCCTGTGGTTATTAAGTACCAGCTACCAGATGAGGATCTTGATTCATTGGTATCAGTTTCATGTGCTGATGATCTTGACAATATGATGGATGAGTATGAAAAGTTGGCTGAGAAGTCTTCGGATGGCTCTGCTAAGCTAAGGGTGTTTTTGTTTTCACCTACAGACCTTGATAGCTCTGGCATGCTGCAATTGGATTTACATGATAATGGGCAGCGATATGTTGATGCAGTAAATGGGATTTTGGATACTGGAGGTGGTAGTGTTGGGGGTATTGCAAGGAAGGAGAGTATTGCAAGTGCAACCTCAACCCAGAATTCTGATTTCAGTGGGACTGAAGCTATTGATAGCTCAGGTGTTGGCGGCCTAGGGGATGTGAATGGACCACCTTCAACCAGTTTATTATCTCCTAGAGGGAATTCTGCTACTTCTCATGACAGTGGTGCAAAGTTAGTACCTGCCGATCCTGGCCCTGCAGTTTATGCAGATGCTTCTGCAGTTTCCTTGGGCATTCCAGTTGTTAAGTCTGGCCCTCACCAAATTTTGCCTTCTCAGCCAGAGGTTGAACTGGAAAGGTCTGCTCCTGTTTCTTTACCACAGCAACAGATGGGATATGATAACCATCAACTTGGAACGACCGTTCCAGCATCTGCACCTCACTTACCAGCCTATACTAACCATCATCTCCCCCCTCATATGGGATTTCCAAATGCTCATCTGTTGGGTAATACTGGCTCTATTTACAGCCAACAGCAGCTTTGTAATAGTAACACTGGCTTAACTCCTTGTCAAGTTGTTCCTGCAGCACATGTGGCAGGTACTCCTTTGTCTTCTCATGTTGCTATGAGGCCAAATTTGGTTCAGCCCCTTATGCAACCCCCAGCAACTCGGTTGGAGCATATTATTCAGCTTCCTATAGACCGTAGCTACAAAATGTACCAGGCTGTAAATCCACCAGCAACTGCTGGAGGTGGCTATGGCTGGCGGCCTGTTCCACAACCGGAGCATGTTGCCTTATCTGATGGTTCAGTGCCTCATCAACAGGTAATTTTCCATGAGAAACTTGCAAAATTAGAGGACTGCTATTTGTGTCACAAAGCATTGCCTCATGCACATTCGGATCCTTTGGTACAGGATCAAAGAGAAAGCTCTGTGAGCCCTTTATCTGACTCACACCCAGTTCATTACAGTCTTATTCCAGAAGACACTATGAAAGGTTGGCCTAGGGTTGTGACATCTGGAGCCTTGGGGGACATTGAGCATGGTTCTGGGCCTCAAATCACAAGTGTTGCTCATGTGGATCATCAAATTCAACTGCCCCGATATGAGACAAATTTCTTATCGGATGCATTTCCGGGAAATGAAAGATCTACAGTCCAGAAAGTGGAAAATTATAATCACCCTAATATTTCAGTTCCCAGTGACATGATGACTTTACCTGCTGATGGACATACTCCTTATGTTATGTTCACAAGCACTATTCCTCATTCTCAACAAGATGACTTGAGGCAGCAACTTCCAGTCCCCACCCAGTATCACATAAAACAAGAGCCCTCATTGAACCAAAATATTAACTGTAATATCCCTAACTCTGCTGGTCAACCTGTTCAAGCCTCTGAGCTCCTTTTCCATGAATCTCCTGTGGAATACACTGGTAAACTCCCGCCCCTTGCTTCCAAAGATGATGAACAGCTGAAACCGAATGATGGAATGATGGAAAGTCTCCGAGTGTATCCATCTGAGGTTAATCCGATTGACCAGATTCAGTCAACAATTGATAAAAATAGAAAGAAGGATATCTTAGATCATGTAACCCAGCAGATAGCAGGAAGAGAAGTGCTTCTTGATAGTGCTTTTAACAAGCATCAAGTGGTTCTGGATCCAAATCATGTGAAGCAAACTGAAGTGCTTCCTTCTTCAACAGAAGCTTCTTATGTGCTCAGTTCTCATCCATTGCCACAAAGTGAAGTCACTAATCCTCCTAATCTGGGTAATCCAGGACTGTATCTCCAGTCAAATATTGGAATTCTGGATCCCATAAACCCTGCATTATCTGCTGCAGAGCCAGCCTATGTTGTTGATAGAACTGGACCTTATGGATTGAAAAATGATGCCTCACTTATGCAGCCAAAGATTGCCCCCAACAACATGGAAGCAATAGGTGCAAATAACGCATCATCTTTATTGCCACTAGGTGGTGCCAAAGATGTTCAAGATTCCTCAAACTCACTTTTCAGCAACCAGGATCCGTGGAATTGTAGGCATGATACTAACTTTCCTCCTCCTAGACCTAGTAAAGTCTCCACGAGAAAAGATGCCTTTGGTAATAGGGATCCTTTCAACACCAACCATTTGGGCAATACTGGAGAATTTATTGCAGACATAGCAGACTGTGGAGTTTCCCAGCCATTTAGCTATTCAAGTAATGATTTGGGATTGGAACATACTCAATCTTCTAAAGGTCTTAAACTTTGATTTGATTTTTTCTGTAATTGGAATTTGTGGTTTATGTCAATGTAAAACTAAGTGAGTTCTTTATTTCTTTATGCTCTCGTAAAGGTTCAGCAGATGAACAAATAAAGCGAGAACTTCGGATTGTAGCTGAGGGTGTAGCTGATTCTGTTTTCCAGTCCATTCCTCCTAGTTCTGACTCAACTGGGAATCAAATTAATGAGTCTCTTTGTGAAGTAGATCAAAGGAAAGACATTTCAAACAAAGAAGTAGAAATGCAGCATAAAGCTAAACTTGAGGTGTCTGACATATATCTATCATTGATTTGGTGTTCCTTTCTAAATTGCCTTAATTGTTTATATGTTCAAATTGTTGCATTTTTTGCATTTACTTTTATCATTCAGGAAATCAAGGTCAAACTGCCCGAGAAGTTGAATTTAGGATTTCCGGTTTCACAAGGCATTGGTCGTTTGCAGGTTTGAAAAATTGCCATCTTTTTTGGGTCTGTGTTTATCAAAGATCAGCTTTGAACTTTGATCAGCTTCAAACTTCAAACATTCTTTTTGTTGATTGCAGATCATAAAGAATAGTGACCTTGAAGAATTACGAGAACTGGGTTCTGGCACCTTTGGAACTGTATATCATGGAAAATGGAGAGGTACTGATGTTGCCATTAAAAGAATCAATGACAGATGCTTTACAGGGAAACCTTCTGAACAAGAACGCATGGTTTGTGGTCTTTTTCACCGCTCCTTTTTTCCTTATTCCATCCCTTGCATAATTCCAATTATTCAAACTCAAATTTTCAATATTTCCTGTCTCATGACTTCTTATGGTGCATAATTGATTCAGATAGATGATTTCTGGAATGAAGCTATTAAACTTGCTGACTTGCACCACCCAAATGTGGTAGCCTTTTATGGTGTTGTGCTTGATGGCCCTGGAGGTTCTGTGGCAACAGTGACAGAATACATGGTTAATGGTTCACTAAGAACGGCTTTACAGAAGAACGAAAGGTTTGCATTCTCATTGAGTATTTATTTTTCCTTCTCCATCCAAACCTCCACACCATTCCTCAATGGATCTAAAAGTTGACGAACTCACTTCTTATTTTCAGGAGTCTTGACAAACGTAAGCGTCTTTTGATTGCTATGGATGTCGCTTTTGGAATGGAATACCTGCATGGAAAGAATATAGTGCATTTTGATTTGAAGAGTGATAATTTACTTGTCAATCTTCGGGATCCTCACCGCCCAATATGTAAGGTTAGTGACTTGAACTCAAGAAGTGTCCGTTTGACAAACTTGAATTTCTAGCTGTTCCTTTATTTAGAAAGTCAAGTTCTCCTTGTGCCAAATTGGTCTTTAATATATTGGAAAACTGATCTGAGAATAAGAGGAAGCAAGCAAAATCACCAAAACTTCCTTTTAATTCCATTCTTATGAATGAAAACAATGAAAGGATGAAAGGATGGAGGCTCGGGGTTGCAGAGAGCCATTTTAGTATGTAAAGGTCCTCTCTGGAGAGTTTTCCTTTCCTCATTTCCTTCCTGTTATTGGAAAATACTGTTTTGTCTTACTCTTCTAGGAGACAGTTGAACATCTAAATTTAACTCTTTACCAATTAGCTTCAATACTTACAGAGTTGATAAATAGTGCAGTTCTTTGTATCTTATTGGATTCTTAAAGTTTCAGGTGAATCCAAGTGAGCTAAAAACCAGTGAATACTACCCATTTAACATTGACACTTAATCCTTATGCCAATCTTGAATAAAAAGGTTGGGTAACACTATGGATATAGTATTGAAATTGCCTGATCTAGTGTTTTAGCCTAAACGTGTTGATGCATGCAAAGTTAAACAATATCGCATCTTGCTGACAAGTGCCTGAAAGTGCCAATCTTTGTTGGTCACATTGGTTGTACTTTTAAGATTGTAAAATTAATTCCTTTTTCAAATGCACTGTTTTAATTGCTGCATTGTTTTCCTGGTGATTTAATGTATTTTAGTTCTAACTATAATGTATTTTAGTTCTAACTTCTGCTTTTTCACCAGGTTGGTGATTTAGGCTTATCTAAGGTAAAATGTCAAACACTTATCTCAGGTGGAGTGCGTGGGACACTTCCATGGATGGCACCAGAGCTTCTGAATGGCAGCAGTAGTCTTGTGTCTGAGAAGGTATGTGCTTTCAATTGTCGTCTACTTCTGCTCTTGTCAAAATTTTTCTCCCCTCAGTTTTTTCTTGATTTTCTATTATTTCTGTGTTTAAGATTGAACTATCCTCTTCATTATGGTCTGTCTTCATTTGATTTAGGTTGATGTATTCTCGTTCGGCATTGTGCTGTGGGAACTTTTAACTGGGGAAGAGCCTTATGCAGATTTACACTATGGGGCAATTATAGGTAACTTTTAAGCTGTACCAAACATCATGTAGCATTAGAGTATTATGATCTTCTAACTACATTTATCACTGTCTACTACACATTCAGGTGGTATTGTAAGCAATACGTTGCGGCCGCCAGTCCCCGAATCTTGCGACCCTGATTGGAGATCATTGATGGAGAGATGCTGGGCAGCAGAAACATCAGAGAGACCAAGCTTCACAGAAATTGCGAATGAGTTACGTGCAATGGCTGCTAAGATTCCGCCAAAGGGACAAAACACAGCACAGCAAGCTCATGCAGCAGCACAGTCCCAGGCTCAAAAATGATTCAGGATCAGGTATCGATATGTCCAATGTCTGGCATTGCCCACCAGCATGGTCAGCTTCTATGTGATGTACAAAGAAACATATTATGATGTTTTGTTGAAAAGTTGCATATTAGGTGTAGCACAGTGAAGGCCTGATTTCTCATTTCTTGTTTCCAAGATGTTCTTGAATATGAAGTATAGCTTCTCTAAACTTGTCAATTGGTTTGGTACCCCCTCGGATTTCAACTTCTTGTGCTTTTGTTATGAACATTTGATGTTATTGAGTTTTACCATACTATTTTTTCAACGCATCTAAATCTTCCATCAACTTGATACTTATATTTTCGTCATCATAATTCGGCTAGTAGTAATTGGTTAAATTGATGGATTTGCTCCATCCTTCAAATGATTCGAGGGTTGTAGCTTCAGTGAGGATTGGAATGATAGCTTTTGCTTGGAACATGAACCAAAAATAATCTTAGCAGCATTTCATCTCGATTTTCAATTATTATTAAATCACGTGTTTTAAATATATTTTTTGAAAAGTTGGCTTGACTCTGTTTTAATAAATTGGTCATAAGAGTTTAAAGCAACCACTATTTTGTGGCATTATAATCTAAATTCCCTTAACGTTGGATAACTAGTGATCCCAATATCTATTCAACAGTTATTACTTCTTAATTTAGTTTATTCGTTATTATGAGTCCACATAGACTAGTTTTCATGCAAATGGAAAGCGTTTCAACAGCGTGTAGGTGTAGCCAACTCGTGGAAGGCAACGCGTCTCAAAGTTGAAATGGAGCCGGCTTTATAAAATAAATCACATTCGGACAGCTTTCAAGGAAACTAGGAACTCAATTTCAATTCATCATTGAAATTGTCAAGTTTTATGTTTTAACTAAACTGTTCCATTGGAGTTTCATTTTCCATTCTAGTAAAGATCGATCTTTGCGAACACCAAACCTTATAAATGCAAGTCTCTTACAGGTTCCTGGAATTTCCTTCCTTACTTCCTACTCAGCTTACATTTTCTGTTGGTTCTCCGTGTTAAAGATTCAATCTTTCTTCCCAGTTTGTGTCTATCCTCTCTCTCATTTCCTGTCAACTTCCTTTGTGTGGATTTCCAATATTAATAGTCCTCTGTTTCATTATAATCTCAACTCTTCAATAAACTCGGTAGAGAAAAGGTTATCATGAAGCCAACCAACTCGCCGACAACAATGGAGCATGAACAAGAAGGAGATGATCGCTTCGCTAGCTATGAAGAAGATGCCTTTTCAGCTGATATGTGCAATTGTTTTGGACTCTTCTTTAGATCGTCCCACCAAGACAATATCGAACACAAACATCTACTGAACCAGACAGGAGAGCACAGAGAAACATGGGTGGCCAAGAAACTAAAGAAACTGAAGGAAACTTCAGAGATATTGGCAGGACCGAAGTGGAAGACCTTCATTAGAAAGTTCGGTGCATATGGCAAGAACAGGAAACAAAAGAACAACCAGTTTCAATATGACCCTGAAAGCTATGCTTTGAACTTTGATTCAGGTGCTGATAGTGATGAAGATTGTTCAATTCGTAGTTTCACTACACGATTTGCTACTCCTATCTTGGATGATAAGAGTCGAAACAGATTGTAAAAATATCATTACTTGATTATAAATTCTTTCATTCAATGCTCTCTGTGTTCCGTGTTGGAATTTTCTTTTTCTTTCATCGTTAATTCTTGGTAGTTTCTCAATCGCATCAAAATTATTTCTGAAAGTACAGAAGATAATCTAGCATAATATAATTTTGTAAAAGAAGATGGTCAAAACTTGAGAATTCTCTCATGAGAAAGAGAACAGGTCTAGGTGCTTTCAGAGATCATGTCATACGTCACAAGGGCATTCCTATTGTGGTCATTTACAGCCTATGGTCAAAGATTTAACACCGGAGCATTCAAATTCAAATACAACTTCGTTTTCTCGGAGAGTTTGAAACAAGTTTTGGAAAACTCTTTTCCAACTCAACAGTGCCTCCTGTCTCTAGCAGTGAAAACTCGTGTACATGATTAGTGTTTGTGAAGGTTACAACAGAGGAATCCAATATAATAAACACTCCCAGGAATTAAAGTTTCAGAAAATCAGGTGTCAGAAGGAAATTACTAAGCTGCTGTAGTTTTGCTGTTTTGACAGAGAAAAGTGGCTCCAATGATCAAGTTTGTTATAAGCTCTAGATTCTGCTCCATAAGTTAATAGTTTCTGATATCTCCAGGTAAAGCACAGTACAGACAAGGCAAAACTACATGCCATTGGGACAAGAAACCAGACAAGATACTATTGGCTATTGCCTCACTCGTACACCTATAATTTAAAAAGCTAGTAGAAACAAGGATACTTGTCAACAAGAAATGACAGGTGAAACTTTTACTCAAACTGAGAGGCACCCAAGTTGGCAAGCTTCAGCAAGCACACAACATATATCCAAGCAAAACTTTTAATTTACTCTAGAGCACTTCCTTTCCTGTTGGATTACCACTCAAACTTTCTCTGATGCTAACTTCCCAAGCAAGGACAAGCAGCAAATTTAGCAGTCTCCTGTTCTATTTACACGAAGCATCTTCTCACTGGTTTTTACCTGCATTACTTGTTTTCCCAGTTACGATAGGCAAACTGAAGATAAGTTTGGATTAATAGTAAAACCTGGTTTGTTTATTGGCTTACTTCTTACGTTTGCTCTTCAATGTAGATCCTGAAGGGTTTGTGTGCCAATTCCTCTTTCTTTGGTTTATGAACCAGTTATTGATTTGCTTCAACTGTAAGCCTGTTTCTTGCACTAGTTTTGCCTTGTCGTCTTCCTACAGTAATGTCAATCAATAACTTTAGATGGAATAAATGAGGCACCATTAAAAAGGAAAAAATGGATAGCCCGTACAGTTGGGTAAGGCCATTTAGAATGTGATTGCCACCAAGTTTTTAAGATGGAGGCAGTATCACCAGGCAGCTTTCCTGCTCGCCTCTTACGTAGAATTTCCTCCCTTATGTCCACAATCTTCTCCTTATAATCCTGCATCAACAGAAATCTGCTCAGTTGGACCTGTTTCACCAACTAAAATTCCATGTGAATGTTATCCAGACTAACCTGTTTCAGCTCATGCTTCAATTCTAGCCTAACACGCTCCATTAAGGACCTCTCAGTTTCAGTGGGGACAAGAGGACCAAATCCCATACTATCAGGGCCATCCAGACTTCCATCATAAAAGTTGTTATCACTGTCTGCATGGTCTTCATCATCATCCGACATGGTTGCACCAGTGCCTTCTCCAGGAGATACACCTGTTAAGCAAGATTTATCAGGAATCAAGTTCTGAATTTAGTTGCTCCAACCAGGCAGGCAATATCAAACAAAATAGAGGTGCTATTGATTGAACTTCTTTAACAACAGTACGGTAAACTTGAATTAGCAAAAAACTTGGATTAGGGAAAGAAACTAGTTTATATGAATTAGAAGAGCCCTTAATATCGACCATTCATGTTGAGCTTACTGCATATGCATATAAGAAGACATTCTTTCGATTATCCAACATAGTAGTTTAAGAATGAAAGGAGGTTGAAGATCAGGTAATCGAGAACAATGATGCATAATACATCAGCAGGTAGATAGGCAGGCAAAATGAGACTCAATTTCTTGAAAAGCACAATCCAACAAATAGTACAAAATGAAATCATCTCAATTTCGTTATTAATATTACAAGTTCTCGTATCATAAATCATTGTCTCGACAAGTTTTTGTTCCATGTAGAACGTTTCGGGCTCTGCATAAGGCTGTTCATTAAAATTATAAGCAAGCTAGGATGAAAAATTGGCCTGAAAGAGTTGTACCACCTAGAAATCTGCTAACGGAAAAGGAGAACAACACTAGGAAAAGAACAAAACTACTTCTGAACAGGGCTAAGGCCTCTTTTATCTCTTATCAGTTAAAGAAGAGGAGTTAGGCTGGACTGCTAGTTACCTGTCAGGCTTTGTAGAGATTGTTCAAGCTCCCAGCAAGCCATAACTGCCTCCATAGCATGTACACGCACATGTTGTTGCAGTTGGTCTTTAAAGGAGCACAACAACAGCACGTAATGTGTCTGCATAGAAGGAAAAGATTCTAAGAGGGGAACGAGGGATTCAAATGAGAAATAAGAAAACAATGACGATTCAGATTTGAAACTATATACATGCAAATGGAGCAGAACCACTTAAGAAGGAAAAGTAAGGTTGTACTAATACCCTAGCTATCAATAAGGGAAAAGACGTAATCACTGCAGAATTTTGTGCAAACCAGAAGACCATGATAAGATTAGACTCCATTTTTACTCAAATACTAATCCTTACACCATGTTCCAGAAACTTGGAGTTGCTCTTTCATGGCGGAATGAATTCTGGCAACTCTTCAACCAAAAGACAAGAGCTACAAATAGTCTTCCAAGAAGAGTCCGCATTTCCAATTTCATACTTGGATCAGAAAATTTTCAAATTATCAAGCGTGTGACAAAAGGAAACCTCTTTATCTTTCTTGAAATCTTTAGCACGATTACCGGCTAGAAGTCAGTAGTTTTTCAGTACACTCCAATTCTCAAGCACAGTTAATCGGAGCTCTTCTCTTCTCTAACAACAAAAGAACCTTAAGCTGACAAATTTCAGACCAATAAGTGAAAGAAGAGAACAGAAGAAACACTAACCATAAACTGATCAAGTTCTTTGTCGTTCACCACTTGACCATGCCCCAACACCGAGTACTTAGCCACCACGTCCTGAGACTGTGCTAACTGCTCATCGATCCTCGCCAACTGGTCCACTGGTGTTGCTATCCTCAAACAAGCCACATGAGCCGCTAACAACTGCTCATACAACGGATGGCCTAATATCTCCGCCTTGCATTTGGCCTTCTCCCAATTATCAGCACCTCCAACACCATCGCTATCCAAAAACTCCTCTTCACCGACGTTGTTGTTACCACTCTCGCTTTTACGGTTTCGGTTCATACCATCATCGGTCCGTTGAAGAACAGCGTTGTTGAGCCACGCTGGTCCAGCTGAGGCTGACGGAGCCGGCGCCTGAAAAGACATGTGCCCAGAAAAATGATCTTGGAAAGCCATTTACAAGCAACTCACTTTCACAGCAACATTAGTCGGTGTCCCAATAGTGCCAAAGAAAAAAAAAGGAAAGGACTTTCAAGTTCCAACGAAAGATTAATATGTCTACAGGTGATCTTCTCTTCTATTGTCTTCTGGGAAACAAAGAAAGTTAGCTCCAGAGTCCAGACACCATCGAGAAGACTCGTCGATAAAAACTCTTTTCTACACTTAGTTGGTGAGGTCAGCTTAAACCATCATTCGCGCATAATCTAATCAAGAAAGACGAGATTTTTCCTGGTAGATAACAATAAACAATTGACTAATATTATACTATCCTATTGTATCATTGGATCCTGCAAAAATATGGTAAATATTGTGAAGGTATCATAAGAAAAACGCTTTTTTAAAGGTCCAAGACAAGTGTTGAAAGCGGCATACGTTTAAGGGTTGCTTTGGTTTACTCACAACACAGAGAAGGACTGTGACCTGTGGAGAGGGGTCAAGTTTCAATCTTTACACAGTGAGGCTACGGTGCCTACTTGTTGGCGGTTTGTGGAGAGTGGGACGGCGACGGAGGACACGTGTAGACGGGAGCTTTCATGGACCACAAAAAGTTGGGGACAACAGGTTAGAGCACAAGCATGAAAGAGTATAACGAATCAGCCTCGTACAACTGTAAGCTGCAGTTGAGGTAGGGACCTATAGTTTGGCGTGTCAGAATTTGACTTTCCGTTTTCCATATTACACATTGGCCTCTGTCACAGTCCTTTGAGCAGGTAGTGTTCGTGGTCCCTCCATTGGATAATAAAAATAGCTTTCTTGCCCACTTAGCCAACTGACCCTCTCTTCTGGTCCCCACCGGTCACCGGTGATCGGAGATACCAAAGATTTTTAAAGCTGTCGCTAGGCTAACATCTTCTCTGAGCTTAAGCTAAGCCATTTTTTATAAGTTTAAGTTTTCGTCTTTTTTGGGCCCTTGTAACACTGGCTCTAAACAAGTTTCGATAGGGACATTTTGAAGTGAGTGGCATGGCATTATCATCAGAACTTTAAACCAAACTCTCGTCTCATGTTCGGGGAAGCCTCAACTTTTATCCTCTCATTGATTGTTGTATCAGACTCAAACCTCTGAGCCCTGTAAATCAAAATACAATTAGTATTGAGTATTAGGTACAATTGAGTTCTATAGATCCATGTAAATAAGCAACAAAGAAGAAGAACAAAAAAAGGGAACTTTGAATCTAATCATGATCTAAAGTTTGAATCTTTATGACGAAGCCGGACTTTCTATTTTGTTTACTAACAGATAAAACAAACATAAAGATTTTGAAATGAGTTGCATGGCTTGATAAGAAAAACTTAATAAGATTGTGAATAATTCTAAGATGTTTCAATGGTGTTGTCTACTGCAGATGGTAATAGTTACAAAAATGAATCCTTTCTGAGGGCTTATAGGTTGGGATGGAAGCTATACTTGTTCGAGCATCTAAACCTGAAATATGAGTAATAATAGGTAACGTATGTCTAAAGTTCTTTTCTTTTGTTAAGTTTGACCATGAGAACTCTAAAACGAGTACAAGAGAGTCACCAAATCCAAACTTTGAGGAGGTATTGAAGTCTAAACTATGTGTTGATCATTCATCCTCGAGAAAGCAGACAAGCAAAAGAACACATAAGCACTAGACATATGATGTAAGAGTTTTGTCCATTCACCTTTAATGCATCTAGTGATAAGTGATGGATATTATGTTATGGAAAGAGTTTAGTGACTATTATTTATTAATAACTAGTAATTAGTGACAAATAAAAAATGACAAATTAGAGACAAATTAAATATGACTAATATTAAAGAAAATTAAGAGAGATAGACTTAGATGATTTAGACATATTAAAAAGAGACACTCTGATACTCCAGTGAGAAGATGCGTAAAAAATATAATTATAGACTGTAAGAAGAAAAAATGAAAGCTTGAGAAAAACTAGGGAAAAGTTATTAATAATGATATGATTATGTCAAAATTTATTACGGATAAAGTCTTCTATAGAAAACTTTGATGTATTAAGATATAAATAAAAGATCTCATATAGAAAGATTCTTTTCATTCTCATAAGTTCTTTAAACATTTTTTTCTTCTAGTCATAAGACTTAAACTTTTAATATGTAATACAGTAATACTTCCCTTTTAGTTGTTTAGCCTAAACTTTTTTTTACTTAGTATAAATATTTTCTTGCAATGACTTGTTTGATTTATTTATTTACTTGTGCTTTCTTGTTTGCGTATTTATTTATATATTGTATATTTTATTTTTACTCTTTATTTTGTTCTATATTTATTATATTACTTATTTTATATTTTTATTTATATGTATTTATATATTTGTATTTTTATTATTATCATCTTTTATATCTATTTTTATTTTTATTTAACTTTGAATTGGTATTATCTTATAGA
>JAOQMM010000007.1:19274387-19286860 GCA_027563515.1 Erythroxylum platyclados | reverse complement strand
GGTAACGGCAACAACAGAAGTAGGAACAGAAATGAGAGCGTTAGGAGACCAAGAGGAGGAGGGGGAGGTTCGGTGAGATTCAGAAACTCCTTGTTTGTTGAAGGAGGTGAATTGGCTGATTGGTCTCCAAGTTCTTACTCTTCTCCGGCTTCTTTCTCCGGTATGATCATCTGTCTTTAACTGGATGGGTCATATGGTATTTATATTGGCTTTGATGGGTTGTTTTCGTAGATTGGAAAGATGAAGAAAGTCTGGGTCCTTTTGCGTGTTGGATGTGATGATTCATTGTTTGGTATATAAGTTGAATTGGATATGGAAGATGATTATATGTGGGTTAGCTTTGTTGGGTTGGTCTCGTAGATAAGAAAATTTGGATCTTTTTACACTTTACATGGTTGAGTATTCGTTATATAAGTTGAATCAGATGAAAATGTTCTTCATTTGGAATTTGCGAGAAGTGGTCTGCTTAAATGATGCGTTCACGAAGGGTCTTGCGTAGTTTTGTTGGTTTTGTTGCGAACTTCTAGACCATGAAATAAAGAAGTTGAAGCTGCCTCATTTGCTTTTATATTTTGTATGTTATAGTTCTATGCTTTCTCTAATTCCTTTTTTGTTAATTGCAGGAAGGAATACCAATGTGAAATTCATGTCTGGCTCAAGATCAGGGAGTGGTAATCGACCAAAAGCAACTGTTGATTCTAAGTGCGTGTCTTCCATATCCAATGGAATTGCTTTTGGTTATAGGTATCCTTCCGTTGAGTGTCAGGTGTGTGGCTTTCCTCTTAAAGATTCAAAAGAAAATTTATTTACTTTACTGTTTTTCTTTTCTGTTGAAGATGGATTTAATCATCCTTGGTGTGAATGTTTCGGCCTTATCTTATTATCTTTCTCTTTGAACAATGCGTGTTAAGTGATGAACTGCACATAATTGCTGGCTTTTTAAGGATTTGGTTGACAAAGACCATGCTTTCCACTGTATTTCAAGATGTACTTTGCCATACGTTCCCACAATTTCCATTTAGTTGAATAATGTTTCTGTCAATGCGAAATCATGAAGCTGAATTTAGAATCAGTTTGTTCGGTTTCTTGTTTTTGACCTTATCTGAATTATATATGCTTCTTATGCTGATAATAGAGGTCGAGTTGAGTGCTTTAGTTACTTTTTGCTTACGGTGCAGGAGGGTTTGCAGATAGAATCATCCGATGGAGCGAATAATAGAGGAGACAATGATCTGGATGAGTCACAGCCAATTATTTTAGTTGATTCCAAGGAAAACCCCATTGTTGCATATTTGGATGGAACACCATCGTCGGAGTCCGAGAAGATGAACTTCACCTATGATTATACTTCAAGTTTTGCACTTGATGAGAGCTCACATAGGGGATTGGGATTCTGGGATGAATCTGAAACGACCCTAGATGTTATTGGATCATCTTCAAAACAATTGGAAGCAGAAGAGCAGGAAGGTTCATTGGTTTATTCGCCATTGTCTGAGAAAGAAATGGTTGTTAATGAAAACACAAAATGTGAAATAGGCAAAGAAATGCTGACTGGGCGATCCTTTAATAAGAAGAATTCTGGGTTTATATCAATTGGAGGCATAAAATTATTCACAGAGGATCTTACTGATAAAGAAAGTGACGAAGAGTCCCTAGATGAGGGAGGCTCTGAATCTTCAGAAACAGCTGAACTTTCTGAAAGTGATGACTCTGAACAGACGTCTGATAGTGATCTTGACATTGATGAAGATGTTGCGGAAGATTACTTGGAAGGAATTGGGGGCAGTGACAACATTTTGGAAGCAAAATGGTTGGTAGATAATGATTTGGATGAATCCGAGGAGGATAGTTCTTCCAGCGGTTGCTTTGACGAAACAGTGGAGAAGTTGGGTGGCATTGAGTTGCAGGAAGCATCAAGGACATATGGAATGGAGAAATCTCGGCCAAGAAAGAATTGCTCTTTATCTGCTAGAACACATGTAGATGATCTTATGCTTGTAAAGGACCCCAGAACTGTTTCTGCAAAAAAGAAGCATGTTACCCACACACCCCAATCTTGGCCTTTGATTGCACAAAGGAGCAAAAGTTCCAGAAAATTTCCTGGTAAATTTTCATTTTTAGCTGCATTGAGTATGTGTAGTGAATTAATGTTCCCTAAGATGAGCTTTGTTAGCCCACCTAATTTGTGGGAACATGAAATCTTAGTTGGATTGGCAGGAACAAAGCTTAGTCTTTGCCTCCATGCATTTGTTTCTATGAACTATTTCTGCATGTGGATCCAAACTTTTGTGCCTAGACCCTTTTGGAGTATGAGGTTAGCAAAATGATTGGCTATATTGTGTTTGAGTCTAAATTTATGTTTCAACATTAGTATAGCCTTCTGTTAAACTAACACACTCTTGTTATATGCTTGTTGTTTAGGTGAAAAAAAGAAGCATCATAAAGAAATGATTGTTGTAAAGCGTCGTGAAAGAATGTTGCGCAGGGGGGTCGATATTCAGAAAATAAATATGGTAATATGAAGCATACGAGTTGACCAACCTTTTTCTTTTCACAGCTTCAAGTTTGATAGTTTGTTAGTGTCATTTAATATCTGGTAAGCGCACTGCATATTCATGCACACATATGGCGCCACATGGTTGTGAGAACTTCACATCTTGGCATGCACATGTGAAAAGTCACCAATGCTCTTTCTTCATACCTGCTCAGAGTTTGCTGTGGTGGGGGTGATGATAGTTCTGCCTTGTTATAAACGCCTCCATTTCATGTTAATTACGACTATGCTTATGTCTAACTATCTTGTACAATCTTCACTCAAGTTTCAAGTATTTGATGATTCAAGCTGTAACTTCTTATAACGAGCTCACAAGTTCATCTGTTCTGATTTTGTAGAAACTGGAGCAAATTGTTTTAGATGAAGTGGACATATTTTCTTTCCAACCTATGCACTCTAGAGATTGTTCACAGGTTTGGAACTTTGAATGCTCTTATTTTTCATTTTGCATCCTCATTTTCTTTCTTATTTTTGGCAATCCATGCTTGTTGTACTGAATAAATACTTTTCTTTTCAACTAGTTACGAAAATTCTCAGTAGTGTGATTTTAATGGTACTGGTTGTAGTTTGAATTTGTGTAAATGGTGCAAAATATGAGAACTTCAAAGCATAGAGTTCATACAAAATGATTTCAAGGCAATTTTGTTGCCTACAACTAATGCAATATGCATGAATGTATTGTAAAGGAGGTTGATCTCTGATGCAAAGGAAATTTCTCCAAACTTGAGCCATGGGTTCTTAAGTAACACGCAAATCTGCAGCACTATGATTCTCATAGGACGAGAGATTATTGTTCTTCACCAGTTTATACCAAGTTGGTCAGCATAAATGCTCGAGTTGTATGTCATAAAGCATGTTGATTATTGGAGAGTTGGGTGATAAATTGCATTGGTGTGATTGCTAGATGAATATGTAGGTGCTATCTTCTTGTCTTTGAAGTCAATTGCTTCATTTTATCCTCATCTTTTGTATACCAGGTGCAACGATTAGCAGCAATTTATCGCTTGCGTAGTAGTTGCCAAGGTTCTGGCAAGAAGAGGTTGGTATTTAGCTTGTATGGGAAGATTACACTCATTGTGATAGTGCTCTTATTGCTAAAGTTAACTTGCAATTATCTTCTCCGCTCCCAGATTTGTTACAGTTACTCGAACTCAACACACATGCATGCCATCTGCAAGTGATAAACTGCGTCTAGAGAAGGTTATTCTTTTCCATCCGTCACCTCCAATTAGTACATTGCATACTTAGTTTTGTTGTTTACTAGGACAATCACCATTAACTGCTGCATTAAACATAAAACTTGTCTGTCATTTTGGATTTCAGTTGATAGGAGTTGAGGATGATGATGCTGATTTTGCTGTCAGTGAAGGCTTACTGAAAAATTCAGGAACTGAAGACAGAAATAGGATGAAGAAAATTGCAAAAGGAAGAGGCTTCAACCAAGTGGAACATCAAGTCCAGGGCAAGTCAGGAAAGAACCCAGCTTCCCGTCAGAATAATGCGGCCTCCAGAAAACAGGGAGTGAAAAAGAGTTCGTTTGCCAATCAGCCAGTTGCATTCATTGCAAGCGGAATGATACAATCTGAAATCGAGGAGATCACAGAGGTCGACTTGAAGGAGACTATCGAAACTTGTGAAGCTAAGCCTGCAGTAACCTCATCAAAGGTTGGAGCATTTGAGGTGCACACTAGGGGATTTGGGTCCAAGATGATGGCGAAAATGGGTTATGTAGAAGGTGAAGGCTTGGGAAAGGATCATCGAGGTATGGCAGAGCCCATCGAAGTGGTCCAACGTCCAAAATCACTAGGGTTAGGTGTTGAATTTTCTGGCACCGGTAATGAATCCACAATCAGCAATTCTCAGAGCATTTCCAGATCTGGAAAGCATGCAAGACCCCAAAGCATTGGAGCCTTTGAGAAGCACACTAAAGGATTTGGATCTAAAATGATGGCAAAGATGGGCTTTGTTGAAGGCATGGGCTTGGGAAAAGATTCCCAAGGCATTGTCAATCCTTTAGCCCCTGTTAGACTTCCAAAATCTAGAGGATTGGGTGCCAAGGGTTAGTTAAACTTACAAAAGACAAGAACAGCTTGTTCTCATGCATTAAAGGGCTTTCAAGTTAACAATTCGTATTTAGTTTAGGCACTTTCACAGGCATCAATATGGTCAATACATGTTTTATGTATTTCTGATGGATTGTGGCTCTGGTAGCCCTTTCCTTTCTTAATAATGAATTCCTGGAAATGTCATTGGATGGTTATATGCCAAGAGTTATCAGCTTCAGGTCTTGACGTTGACACTGTTTTAAGGAAAGTAATGTTGGTGCTAACTAGATGGAATTGACATTGGACCTCATACTTATTTCTCTACCTTGACGCATTTTCCAAGATAGAAGCTGTTGAATGTTTGACAAGTTGTTTTCCTACCATGTTTTATAAATCCATTTTACATAGAGACAGGGAAAGACAGCTGCTTCTGCAATTTGTGGATTAACAGAAGCAATTAAACTTGGAAAACTCAGTCCGTTTGTCATCTTTAGTACTAGTAAATGGATTTAACATCAAAACTTGTGGAAGTTGTAAAGTGGCAGCTTCAGGTTACCCATGTGACAAAGAAAGTTGACAAAATGTGTTAAACCTGTTGGTTCATTCACCAGTCAATACTTTTATTGCCCTTGGTTTTTGTTAAGCTGTCCTCCTCACTGTATGTGCATTGTACTTTTCAATATTTCAAGATTCAAACAAGATCTCATCTTAACTTAAGGGGGTTATGGTTAGCAAGTCATAATACCAAGCAAAGTTGCTACTTTTACCTATAAAGAAATCGCTAGGCATGAGGGAAGCTTGGAGGGTTTATTTTCTCGTGTGTATTAAAGAGATGAACTTTGGTTGTTGAGCAAGAAACTTCAAACGTGGGAAGTTTGTTATCTTCTTTCTACTACATACCATGTGTAGTTTAGCTTATTTAAGACAATACAGTAGAAGCCATTAAGTAGAGTCAAATGCAAGTTACAGCAACTGGACAAGTAGGAGATCAATATAGAAACAATCTTAAAAGGTTCTGTTATGTATATGATTGTCAGTGCACTATCTCTCTCTTGCTATTCCTTGTCTTTTTTACTATTTTCTAGGATTTTTTTAAGCAGAATTTTATATAATAGTTGTGGACTATGGATTAAGGTATTGTAGACTGTAGACATGAATAAATACAATCAAGAATGACAAGAACAGGAATAAGTAATCACGTGGATATTATTCTTTATAGGAAAATTCAAAAACTTGGTAAGTAAAATTCTTCAAGTTTTGGTTTATAGGATGAAAGAAAACTACAATGCCAAAGATCTATAGTAACCTAGACAAATGATCCAGTCACATTAGATGAGGCATCTAACTTCATATAATTATATAAAACAAAAATAAAGAAACATGCAATCTGCATAAATAATATAAATAATATCTAAAATTTAAATAATCAAATGCAATTACAAATAATTGTCTGATGGTTACTAAAAATTAATTAAATTATTAAAAGACTTAAAAATAAAAAATTAAATAATTTGAATAAAATTGATCTCAAATGTTAATGATATGCATTATATCTCATTATTTCAATTAGCAAAATCTATACTCGTAAATATTATAACATAATGAATAAAAACAAAATTTGAGAGAAAAATCAGTTTTTTAACAAGAATTTAGAAATAGAAAATCTTGTTGACAAGTGGACGATCGTCATAAATGAAATAAATTAAACAGAAGAGAGTGATGGAGGGCATTGTTGTGAATACACTACAAACAAGCAAAGAGGTTCGTCGGTGCTCTCCTTCCGAGGAGACCAAATGTCATATAAATATCGTTATAGCGCAGTTTTAGTTCTTCGGTCTCTCTCGATTACCATACCGAGATAAGTTTGTAGATCTCTATTTCGGTGAGGTATTCTTATACGTATAGAGATACTACTTTGTGTGTTTGCATCTCATTTTCCGCTCATTTTGGCATACAAGGTCAGTTCTTTCCATTTTTCTTTTGGAAATTCTTTCTGGGCTATTGATTTATCGTTAAATCCTTGCTTTTTCGTTAGTTTTACGATCTGGGTCTCCCAGATCTGACTCTAATCCGTCGGGAACTCTTCAAAGATGGAGTCTTTTACTCGTTTTATGATCTTGTTCATAGCGTTTTACTTGGTTTTTGAATGTGGATATGGGTTTTACCTTCCTGGTAGCTACCCCCACAAGCACGCTGTGGGTGACGATTTGTCGGTGAAAGTGAATTCGATCACTTCCATTGATACTGAGATGCCCTTTAGCTATTATAGTCTTCCTTTTTGCGAGCCACAAGAGGGAGTGAAGGATAGTGCTGAAAATCTTGGTGAGCTTCTTATGGGGGATAGGATTGAGAACTCTCCATATAAGTTTAAGATGTATACAAATGAGAGTGATATTTTCCTGTGTCAATCTGAGCCGTTATCGAGTGATGACTTCAAGCTTTTGAAGAAGAGGATTGATGAGATGTATCAGGTAAATTTGATTCTTGATAATTTGCCTGCTATAAGGTATACCAAGAAAGAGGGTTTCTTTTTGAGGTGGACGGGTTATCCTGTTGGAATAAAGGTTCAGGATGCATATTATGTGTTCAACCATCTGAAGTTTACAGTTCTAGTTCACAAGTATGAAGAGGCCAGTATGGCGCAGGTGATGGGTACAGGAGATGCAGCCGAGGTGATTCCCACCACTGGAAATAGGGGATCTGATGTTCCTGGTTACATGGTTGTGGGCTTTGAGGTGGTTCCTTGTAGCATCTCGCATAATATCAAGTTGGTGAAGGACTTGAAAATGTATGGTAAATATCCATCTCAGATCAATTGTGATCCTACCACTGTAACAATGGCAATTAAGGAGAAGGAGCCAATTGTTTTTACCTATGAGGTTACGTTTGAGGAAAGTGATATCAAGTGGCCATCTAGATGGGATGCGTATTTAAAGATGGAGGGATCAAAAGTCCATTGGTTTTCAATCATGAATTCTCTGATGGTTATCACTTTTCTTGCTGGTATTGTTCTTGTCATCTTCTTGAGGACTGTTAGGCGGGATCTGACTCGTTATGAGGAGCTTGACAAGGAAGCTCAAGCACAGATGAATGAGGAGCTATCTGGGTGGAAGCTTGTTGTTGGTGATATTTTCCGTGCCCCAACCAATGCATCCCTTTTGTGTGTTATGGTTGGAGATGGGGTTCAGATTCTTGGCATGGCAGTTGTCACGATACTCTTTGCTGCTCTTGGATTCATGTCACCGGCTTCTCGTGGAACCCTTCTTACAGGTATGTTGATTTTCTACATGGTCCTTGGTATTGTGGCTGGTTACGTGGCTGTCCGCCTCTGGAGGACAATTGGCTGTGGCGATCACAAAGGTTGGGTTTCAGTTGCCTGGAGGGCTGCTTGCTTTTTCCCTGGTATCGCGTTTTTTATCCTTACCACGTTGAATTTCTTATTGTGGGGTAGCCACAGCACTGGTGCCATTCCGTTCTCGTTGTTTGTTATTCTGATTCTCCTCTGGTTCTGCATCTCGGTTCCCCTTACCTTAATTGGGGGATACTTTGGGGCTAAGGCTCCTCATATTGAATACCCTGTTCGGACAAACCAGATTCCTCGGGAAATCCCTGCCCAAAAGTACCCATCTTGGCTATTAGTTCTTGGTGCAGGAACTTTACCCTTCGGTACACTTTTCATTGAACTGTTCTTCATCATGTCCAGTATCTGGATGGGCCGTGTTTACTATGTTTTTGGTTTTCTCTTGATTGTCATGATCCTTCTTGTGGTGGTTTGCGCTGAAGTTTCTCTTGTTCTGACCTATATGCATCTCTGCGTGGAGGACTGGAAATGGTGGTGGAAGTCTTTCTTTGCATCTGGTTCAGTTGCCATCTACATTTTCTTGTACTCCGTGAACTATCTCATATTTGATCTGAAGAGTTTGAGTGGACCTGTCTCTGCAACTCTTTACCTGGGATATTCTCTTCTGATGGTTCTCGGAATTATGCTTGCAACGGGCACCATTGGTTTTCTGTCTTCGTTCTGGTTTGTGCATTTCCTGTTTTCATCAGTGAAGCTGGATTGAAGACGCCTTCCTCGGAATTTGGTTCCTTGAATATGAGAATTGACGCTTGGGATGAAACATATGCAATCCTTCACAGTAGATTACCTGTTTTAATGTTTGAACATCGTGGACTTTACTGTATTAGGAGCATACAAAATGTAATAACAATAATTCGTGACCAGTTTTGAATTATTCTTTAGTAGATATGATGATGGCTTTATAGTTTATAGCATGACTTGTTTGAGTTCTGTTCCATAGTTGCTGGGACTGTTGTCGGATTTCTACGTTGAAACATGTAACTGAAGTTTCCGAAAACATTAAAATCGTGCAATGTCAGAAATCCTAACAATCCTGTCAAACAAAGATAACATGATGTAACTAGCGAAAGTACTACAAATGTAGGAAGAAAAATATCGTTTTACACCCCAGCCAATTTTGACTAGTTCTTAGTGCAAATACTGAGTTGTAATGAAGTGAAATAATACCAAAAAAGTTAAACCCCGAACGATATGTTTGAGAGGCTGAGGCGTCCAAATAAATTTGTCATACAGATTATACATACTCGAGCATTAAGAGGAAAAAACAAAAAAGAAAATATTTTTTGTGGTGTCCGTTAATCTGTTATTAGCTGAACTCATCACCACAAGCTAAACCTCTTCTCTTCACACAAAGCTTGAAACTTTGATCTCTCCTCTGTGTGGCAAGTTGGCAACAGGGTACACACCATGTTGCCCACTTCAGTTTCATCTTCCAAGTCCACTAATGTCCCTTCTGCTCTCTCTATCTCCTGCATTTCCACTTTCAGTGCTCACCCTTCTCTCTCATCTTCTCCATTTCTTTCTTTCCAACTATCTTTTCATTCTCATGGCCGCCTCTTCTTGTCTTGTCCGAACAAGAAGACGCACTTGAGGATACGATCAAAAACCAAGGTCTGATTTTGCTTTTAGTTTGTTCTTTAGAGGTTCCTGACATATAAAGATCATTCTTTTTTCTATTGTAATATTCGTTTTCTTACGAGCAGAGACTGGGAGTTAATTGTTCAACGAGTGAGCCCTTGAAGGTGATGATTTCTGGTGCGCCGGCTTCTGGCAAAGGCACCCAGTGTGAACTAATTGTTAAGAAGGTAATCTCATACCGGTTAATCTTGTTTTTCTTTTCTTCTGATTGTTAAACAAGCTTGTGGACTAAAATGGAGGAGATTGCCAGTTTTATGACGCCATGAATGATCTACTGTGTAGAGCATAGTCTACACAAAAGTAAGCCATTCAGAATCAAGAAAATAAGTCAGTCATCGAATGGGGAACAATCGATATTACCGTTAGCTTATGAGTGAAGAGTAACATTTGTCTAGTGAAATTGAGGTTGAACTCCTCATTTTCAATTTTTTTAATCTTCAATAACAGTTCGGATTAGTGCACATATCAACTGGTGACCTTCTGAGAGCTGAGGTATCTGCCGAGACAGATATTGGAAAAAAGGCCAAGGAGTACATGGCTGCTGGACGTCTGGTTCCTGATGAAATTGTGAATGCAGTAATACAGAAACTCAATGAACTTGTATGTTGTTTCCCACTATCTAGCTAAATACTTCAGCTATGACTGGTTTTATTTTTAGATGGTGATAACTCGATTATCACGTGAAGATGCAAAGGAAAAAGGCTGGCTCCTTGATGGGTATCCAAGGAGTCTTGTGCAGGCAGAGAGTCTAGAAAAGTTGAAGATTAGACCAGACATTTATGTAGTATTAGATGTAAGTGAAGTCTGAATCAAACTGACTCTACCTTGTACTTGATGATTTATTATTTTTTCTAATGTCTTAACTATTCATGCCTGTGGATGACAAATTAGCCTAGGCCATACCCGGTTTGAGCTGAATTGGGCTAGGGTTCAGGTTTTACAAACTTTTTCAGATTCAAACTAAAAACTAGGCTGGATTATAGTCAGACTGGCTCAAAATCAACAGACCAAGTCAAGTTTGAAGGAACTCTGGTTAGAGCTTGGACTTGAATATATAGGCTTAGTTAGACTATAGATCAAATTTGGACTTAAAAATTATTTCAGGCTTGAGCTCAGGTCTTAGGAGACCCGAAGCTCAATTCGACCTATTGCCAATCTTATTGAAAACAGAATTTTATGCGATTCCATCACAAACATATTCTAGTTTCTATAAATAAACTAAAGGGGGTAAAAGCATGATTTCTCTTGTGCTGGATTTGACTGATCATGGTTCTATAGGCCTTCTTGTCACGTCTTGAAGAGTTGGTTCCATGTGCCATATGCATCTAGAAGTTCAACTGAAACAGTTGCAGCATTTACACCATCTATGTTGATGTAGCTTCAGTCCATAAGAAGTTATTCATCAGATGTATCTTTAACGCTCAGGTACCTGATGAAATCCTGATTGACAGATGCATTGGCAGAAGGCTAGATCCCGTTACAGGGAAAATTTACCACGTAAAGAATTTCCCTCCAGAGACTGAAGAAATCAAAGCAAGGCTTATCACCCGTCCTGACGATACTGAGGAAAAAGTATGATGGCAGTCTGTGTACCATTTTACGAATAAAAACTGCAGCACACTAGACTTGACATAACTGGCTCAATTTTTCTGTTCCTGCTCTTAGTTTCTATTGAGGCAATTAGGTGGATGTGTTATTTGTGATTCCTGGCAGTATTTTATAGATGGTTTGAGTTTTTGGCGACTAAAATATAGTTACTCTGATTGGAGGGCAGGTGAAGTCACGACTTGAAATATACAAACAAAATGCTGAAGCAATCTTATCTACTTACTCAAATATAATGAAGAAGGTAATTGAAATTTCCTTCTTGTTCTTTCAATTCATATATGGCGTGAATTTTCTCTAGCTAATATTTCTAGTTTACTTATCGAAGTGCAGATTGATGGTAACCGTGAGAAAGAAGTAGTTTTCGACGAAATTGATTCATTGCTGTCTCAAGTGCAGAAGGATAAAATAAAACCAATCAAACATGGTAAGCTTCTACAGGTTCTATTGCCTTTTTTATGTTATCAAGACTGAGCAGAAAAGTTCTGTCGAGACTACCTGTTTCAGATTCAAAATCAGTATCCTTCTGCACACACTTTTAACAATTGATGATTGTTCTGTGAAATGGGAATCTTGATCTCAGCCATAAACTCATACAGTCACGATGAAAGCTTCAAGTTCCATGATAGCCCTTTTTCTATTACATTATCTGTTGCAGAAAAATCAGCATTACAGGATGGAAATCATTCTAGCAAGACATCAGTCAATCAGGTACACAAGAAACCTGTGCACTGCAAATGGACTTTTGCCTTCTGCTTACCCAAATTTCGGTCTCTCTGATAAAAAGCTGCAAGAAAGAAATCTGTTTTTCATCTTTCTTACATCTGTTTAGTTCTTTTCAGAATCAATGGAGAGGAATTCCTACTAGGTTGAATAATATTCCTCATTCCAGAGAGATCAGGAATTATTTCTACAATGATGTGCTGCAAGCCACAATAAATGCTGTTAATGATGGTAGAACAAGATTGAAGGTAAAATTGGTCGTTAGTAAACTTCGATGAAAGAGTGTCATTAACCAAGTAGTGATATGTGTTCTTAGTCCTAGAAGCCACTTTTCTTTCTTTCTCCAATTGTTTGGTACTACTGTGGAGTCATTCACTATGCGGCATTACAACTTCATATTGCTTTTCAGTAATTCAGAGCTTTATATATGATTGGAACACATACTAATTTCCCATCTTTACTACTATCATTAATAATATTATTATTATTCATTTTCTTATTATTATTATTATGTTTATGATTATCCATATTATTATGATTATTAATA
>JAOQMM010000007.1:19228807-19241520 GCA_027563515.1 Erythroxylum platyclados | reverse complement strand
GTAAGTGGAAGAGTTTATAAAGGCAAAAGCATATATAAGATGAGTGAAAAGTGAAGAATCTATATCGGAAACTGGAAATTCACTTCCAGAATCCCAGTAGCCAGCTTGAATCCAGGTTTTCTGCGACTCAGAACATTGGAATTTGGAAGAGACGGAGAGGAAGAAGAAGAGGATGAAAATTACGAAAGTTCTGAAAGCCATCAAAGAAAGTAACCACGCGTAGAAACATACCAGTGCCGGCCCTTTGCAATGGCAGGAAGTACATAAGGGCCTAGGAGCTGAAAAAAGGTTGATAGACTATTTATTAATACAGCTGGAAATTAAAATTTAATAAATATATTCATTAAAATGAGTACTGAAAAGTCAGTCAATCAAAGATATTTGTATGTACCCAAATTTTTTTTTTTTTTGACACTTTCACCGTATCAATCCTCCGTATAATTAGATCCATAATTATCTTCTGCCAAGTAAAGAAACTCACGCCCTCAAAATACATCCCTTGAAACGAAGAATATACTCAAATCTAAGTCATACACTCTCTAGAATACCCCCACAAAAATGCATCTCGGACCATGACTAATAAATTTGTCTTTTTTGTGATCTTTATTATGCACATAGCACAAGCATCCAAATACATAAAAATATCTAAGCAATGATGGTTTGCCATCAAAATTTTATACGGTCTTTTACCATTCAAGATGAATGAGGAACGAGTCTTAAGTTGAATGGCCTATGTTTAGTTTCTACCCTAACTCTACCTTTTCTACCTAATTTTCCTTTTACCCTCCTATATTTTCTCCCCTTCTCGTCCTCTAGCCGCCGTCCTTTGTTGGAAGTTGCGGTATGGCAATTTTTTAAATGACTTAAAATTTAGGATTTGAGACTAATAACTTCTCATTTAGATATATAATTACTCAATCTGATATTATTAGAGAACTTATTAAGATATTAAAAATAAAAAAATAAAATCTTATCCTTTAATTAATATTATATTGATACTTGATGGACGTATTAGATTAAAAGAAAGGAACACATAAAATTAGTCCTCTCTTTATCCTATTATATATGTTTTTAAGAACCACTTCAAAAATCCATCTAAAAAAACGAATATGGAATAGAAAGGAAAAAGAAGAGAAAAACCGATTTTTCATACAAGTAAGGTATCATGGCTTCTTCATCAAATCCAGATATATAAAACTTATTGATTTCAAGATTCTTTACGATGTAAAAAATTTAATTTAATTTTACATGTGGTATGAGAGCTATCATTTAGAAACTTATAATTTTGCGTCGAAAATCGTGAATATCCAGCGTTGAAGAATTTGTTTCCACACATGTTTTGAAGAGCTGGTTTCTGTCTTCCGCGTATGTTTCCACACATGTTTTGAAGAATTGGTTTCTGTCTTCCGCGTATGTTTCCGCGCATGTTTCGCTTATGAACTTTTATGTGGTTGAACTCGTCTATGTTTCGCCTATGTTTCATACTTGTAAAAGTAAGAAGAAAAACGTGTTACTCTTCTGGGCATTTAATATGTGCTATTTTGTCTTATATGCATTTAATGCATTTTTTTGTCATATATGTATTTAATGTATGTTGTCCTTTGGAGTTTCTCTCACAGCGATGCCTAGATGCACTCTTCTAGCATTTATTATGTGTTGTTTTTGTCTTATATGACATATTGTCTTCTGGTTGTATTATATGCATTTTAATGTGCTGTATCAATATACGGATAAAGTTATGAAGCAAAACAACAGCCTCTCTCTCGTAAAAGCCATGTTTTGAATGTCGTTCTTTTCAGTGTAAAACGCTTTTGGAGTGAATTTGGTTGTTTTTGCCAAAGCATTAATCCAAAGTCACCGTATGAACTTGGTTTTTGCCAAAGTGTGGTTTTCGCAAAGTCGTTAATCCAAAAATAACCTCTAGAATTATGTTTTCATTCTATATATATACATATTATTACTATTTTTGAAATTTGACGGTATGATTAAAATTAGTTTGTAATTACCAAAGTGATCAAATTAATTTTATCAAAATAAATGATGAAAATATTATGCATAAAATAGTCATTTATTCATGACACTCGTAAAATGCTAATTAGGCAAATTGATGAATAAATGATTTTCATTGATTCTTGGAATTTTAGAATTTGCCCAAAGGAAAATTATTTATTCTATGATCAGTGAGCATGATTGAAGAAATTAAATTTCTTAAGTCAAATATATTTTGTTTATCCAAAGATGACATATGTGTTTGGTTAAAAATTTTAATTTATTGATAATGATGAAAATGACATTTATTTATGATTTTGTGTTGTAGAATATACCCAAAGGTGTTCTATGACATATTTTGAGGTTTGATCTGAATCTATTATAGCATTAATTATGAGTATCTATGTTTTATTTGCAGTAATTTCGCTTCATTCGCAGGCTTCTTCTGTTACCGTATTTAATGGTTTGAACTTCTCTAAATGGAATGAACAAGTTAATTTCCACTTAGGTGTGTTGGACCTTAACTTGGCACTTCTGGAAGAACAAATCTCTGCTATTACTGATTTAAGCATTGAAGAATAGAAGTCCAAATATAAAGTTTGGATACGGTCTAACAGATTGAGCCTTATGTTTATGCGAATGACTATAGCGAATAACATCAAGACTACTATTCCACAAACAGAAAGTTCAAAGGAATACTTAAAGTTTGTGGAAGAACGCTTTCGTTCTGTAGACAAGTCACTTGCTAGTACACTAATGGCACAACTCACGACCATAAAGTTTGATGGGTCACGGAGTATGCAAGAACATACCATTGAGATGACTAATATTGCAACAATATTGAAGACATTAGGTATGGCTGTAGATGACTCTTTTCTAGTTCAGTTTATTCTGAACTCACTGCCTCCTAAATATGGTGCTTTTCAAATTAACTATAACACTATTAAGGAAAAGTGGAATGTTAATGAGTTGACTAGAAAGCTTATTCACGAGGAAAATAGATTAAAGAACATGAGAAGTCATTCAGTAAACCTCACTTTTCAAGGAGCTAGTCAAGCACCAAAGGTAAAAGCCAAAAGTTTTAAGAAGAAGAAAAGGCCTGTTAAAGCACCTCAGGCTGAAAAGAAGAAACAAAATAATGATAGGTGTCGGTTCTATAAGAAAGAAGGACACTATCAGAAAGATTGCCTGAAACGTAAGGCATGATTCGAAAAGAAAGGTATATCTAAGACTTTTGTATGTTTCGAATCTAATTTAATTGATGTTCCTCATAATACTTGGTGGCTTGATTCTGGAGCTACTACTCATGTATCAAATACAATGCAGGGATTCCTTACGATCCAAACCATAAGCCAAACTGAGAATTTCCTGTATATGAGAAATCGAAACAAGGCTCGAATTAAAGGCATAGGGACTTATTGTTTGGTCTTAGATACTGGTTATTATTTAGACCTATTAAAGACTCTTTATGTACCTTCAATTTCTAGGAACTTTATTTCTGTTTCAAAGTTAGATGATTGTGGTATTAATTTTACTATTGGACATGGTTGTTTCAATTTATATAAGAATCCAGACTTATTGGTTCTGGTAATCTTGTTGATGGTTTATATAAATTGAAACTTGATGATCAATTTTCTGAATCCTTGTTTACTGTGCATCAAAGTATTGGAATTAAACATAGTATGCTTAACGAAAGTTCAGCATTTTTATGGCATAAATGTTTGGATCATGTATCTAAAGAAAGATTCGAAAGAATAGTAAAGAATGAGATTTTACAGAATCTAGATTTTACTGATCTTGGTTTATGTGTGGATTGCATTAAAGGAAAGCAAACCAGACATAACAAGAAAGGAGCCACAAGAAGCACTCAGCTTCTTAAAATTATACACATTAATGTATGTGGACCTTTTGATACTTCATCTTTTGGTGGAGAAAAATATTTTATCACCTTTATCGATGATTTTTCACATTAAGGATATTATCTATTTGCTTAAAGAAAAATCTCAAGCAGTGAATGCTTTAGAAGTATACATTAATAAGATTGAAAGGCAATTAGACAAGCAAGTGAAAATCATAAGATCTGATAGAGGTGGTGAATATTATGGAAAATATGATGAAATAGGACAATGTCTAGGTCCATTTGCTAAACTTCTTAAAAGACATGGCATATGTGCACAATACACTATGTCATACATACCTCAACAAAATGGTATGACAGAAAAGCGTAATAGAACGTTGATGGATATGGTTAGGAGTATGATGAGTAATTCATCATTACCCAAATTCTTGTAGATGTATGCGCTAAAAACAACCATGTACCTGCTGAATAGGGTTCCTCGTAAGGCAGTTCCCAAAACTCCTTTTGAGTTATGGACAAATAGGAAACCCAATTTAAGGCACCTACATATTTGGGGTTGCCCAGTAGAAGCAAGAGTTTATAATCCACATGAAAGAAAGTTAGACTCTCGAACTGTTAGTGGTTACTTTATTGGGTATCCAGAGAAATCTAAAGGGTATATATTTTATTGTCCAAACCATAGTCCCAGAATAGTGGAAACCAGTAATGCAAAATTTATTGAAAATGGTGACATTAATGGGTGTGACGAACAATGAACTGTGGACATAAAAGAAGTAAAGACAAATGTTCCTTTATCTATAAGTGCTCCTTTCTCCATTGTTGTTCCAAGTGTTGTTCCAATTGTTGAAGAACGTATTAACAACAATGAACAACATTTGAATGATGAAATATCCCTTGAAGAAACTAACTCACACAGATCTGAAGCAAATGATTCACATGAAAGACCTTTGAGAAGATCTCAAAGAACAAGGAAATCAGCTATTTCAAGTGATTATGAAGTTTATTTGCAAGAATCAGATCTTGATATTGGCATTAATAACGATCTGATTTCATTTTCACAAGCCATAGAATGTGCTGAGTCAGAAAAATGGATTGATGCTATGAAGGAAGAGTTAAAATCCATGAATGATAACAAAGTCTGGGATATCGTTGAATAGCCAGAAGGTGCCAAACGAGTTGGGTGTAAATGGGTTTTCAAGACCAAAGTTGACTCAAATGGCAATATCGAACGATATAAGGCTAGACTTGTTAATAAAGGATATACTCAAAAGGATGATATTGATTATAAAGAGACATTTTCACCTGTCTCAAAGAAAGACTCATTGCGTATTATTATGGCACTAGTAGCTCATTTTGATTTACAGTTACACCAAATGGATGTGAAAACAGCCTTTCTGAATGGAAATCTTGAAGAGGAAGTTTATATGGATCAACCTGAAGGTTTTTCAATTGAAGGAAAAGGTCATATGGTGTGCAAACTTAAAAAATCAATATATGGACTCAAACAGGCTTCTAGGCAATGGTATATTAAGTTTAATGATATCATCACCTCTTTTGGTTTTGAAGAAAATATTGTTGATCGTTTTATATACCGAAAGATCAGTGGGAGCAAAATTTTATTTTTAGTTCTATATGTTGATGATATCTTGCTTGCGACAAATGATTTGGGTATGTTGCGTGAGACAAAAGATTATCTCTCAAAGAAGTTTGAAATGAAAGATATGGGAGAGGCATCCTATGTGATAGGAATTGAAATATTTCGTGATAAGTCATAAGGACTGTTGGGATTGTCTCAAAAAGCCTATATTGAAAGAATTCTAGAGAGATTTAATATGCAAAAATGTTCTTCTGGAGCTGTTCCAATTCAAAAAGGAGATAAATTTAGTCTTATGTAATGTCTGCAAAATGATTTAGAGCGAAAGCAAATGGAATCAATTCCTTATTATTCTGTTATGGGAAGTCTAATGTATGCACAAACTTGTACAAGACCGGATATTAGTTTTGCGGTTGGAATGCTAGGCAGGTATCAAAGTAACCCTGGAATTGATCATTGGAGAGCTACAAAGAAAGTTTTACGATATCTTCAAGGCAAAAAGAATTATATGCTCATGTATAGAAGATCTAATCATTTGGAAGTGATTGGATATTCAGATTCAGATTTTGTTGGATGCATTGATAGCAAAAAGTCAACTTATGGTTATCTGTTCTTTCTTACCGAAGCCGCAATATCATGGAAAAGTGCTAAACAATCTGTCATTGCCTCATCCACCATCGAAGCAGAATTTGTGGCATGTTTTGAAGCCACAATACATGCATTATGACTGCGGAACTTTATTTCAAGACTTGGGGTTGTCGACACCATTACTAAGCCACTGAAAATTTATTGTGATAATTCTGCAACAATGTTCTTCTCAAAAAACGACAAATACTCAAAAGGTGCCAAACATATGGAGCTAAAGTATTTTGCCATTAAGGAGGAGGTTCAGAAACAGAGAGTGTCTATTGAACATATTAGAATAGACCTCATGATAGCAGATCCGTTAACTAAAGGTTTACCACCAAAGACATTTAAAGAACATGTACAAAGAATGGGTCTTGGTTGTCCTTTTGAATGATGTTTCTAATGAAGTTGACACTTTGAGCTCATTGATATGTTTCTAATATACACCATTTATTGTTTCTAGTTATAATGTGCACATCATTGTATTATGACATGTCATAACTTGAATTTATTAGAAACATTACTGTGGACCATGATAAACTTTATGTGTCATTTATAGGTCTAATATGGTAAAATACTGGTGTTCATGGTATATGGAAGGGAGTATGTTCTGTATAAATATACAACCATCATAACCCACATTTAGTGTTTTATCATATTTAGATAATTATGATATTTTTTAGGATGAGTTTTGGTGCCCAATTGTAAATGTATCATACTTATGCATTAGTTTCATTCAATTTTAGGCTAAGTGGGAGACTGTTGGAATTTGTTGTAAGGCAATTTTCCAAATGGCCTAAAACTTAGGGTTTAAGACTAGTAACTTCCTATTCAGATATATAATTACTCAATTTGATATTATTAGGGAACGTATTAAGATATTAAAAATAAAATAAAATAAAATCTCATCCCTTAATTAATGGTATGTTGATACTTGATGGACGTATCAGATTAAAAAAAAGGAACATATAAAATTGGTCCTCTCTCTGCCTTATTATATAAGTTTTTAAGAACTACTTTAAAAATCCATCTAAAAGAACATATGTGGATTAGAAATGGAGAAGGGGAGAGAAACCGATTTTCCATACAAATAAGGTATCATGGCTTCTTCATCAAATCCAGGTATGTGAAACTTATTGGTTTCAAGATCTTTTACAATGTAAAGAAAATTGATTTAATTTTACACCCTTAACCCATCCTTCCGACATTGAGGCTTCGGCTTTAATGGCCGGCTCTTTGCCCTCTCTTTGGGTTCTGTTAAAGTAGATGTTGATTTCCCTATGCTTTCCAAAGACACTCTAGCATCCCATACGATGGTTAACTTTTCCAATCAAATCCCTAAAATTCAACCCTCCTTAAACAAAGTTCCAGTAACTCCCAACCTAGCTAGGGCTTGGAGAAACAAGCTAAAGACAGTACACCATAAAGGTAAGCTCAAACACTACCATGATGTGCTCAAAGATGGAGTCCTTCGTGCATCGATCGATCTACTGCTAGCGGGTGCTTGCGTCTGGTCTTCAGCGTTGATTGGGTTTTTCTGGGCCAAACATCACGCTTTCTCGGTTGTCAATGCCTGGGCTAGATCACAGTGGGGAAAGCTAGGACTTGAGAAAGTTGTGCTTCGGGAGGATGCTTCCATTCTTTTTAAGTTTTCTGACAGTACAAATCTTGATGAAATAGTATAATAGGGCCCCTGGCATGTCAGAGACTACCCTCTCTTCCTTCAAAAATGGCTACTGGGATTAGAACCAAATAGAGGTTAGATTGACGCTTTGCCCTTATGGGTGGAATTCCATAACATCCCAACGGAATTCTGGACCATTGAAGGACTTAGCTACATGGCAAGTACTCTGGGAAAGCCCATTTGTATGGATTCCCAGACAGCAATGATGGAGCGTCTATGCTATGCCAAAGTTTGCATTGAGGTTCCAAAGCAGAATCCCCTTCCAGACACACTCCCTATTCTTCGGTTGTCTGAACTTGAACTGGAGAAGTCAATAATCTCCATCACTTATCTGTGGAAACCACAAGTGGTTAGTAAATCTTGGAAACCACATGTAAGTTTTTTAAAATGGGTTGACATGAAGAATTGATGTGTTCTGATGTGGTTGATAAAACTGATGAGATAGTTATGGAAGAAATGGGGGACGTCTTGGCCTCACCTTTAGGGAAATAGACAAAGATATTCTGGAAGTTGGGAATGTAGCTAATGGGGTAAATGATGAAGTTATAGAAGTAAATCATGAAGTAACTAGCATAATTACTAGTACGATTGTTGTTGAAGCTGGTGAAATTGTTGGTGAGGTTGTAGATCAGTTAGTTGCTACTGATAGGAAAATAAATACAGCCTCCCCTGTTTTGGCTGTAACAGATGAGGCTAACAATGACACAATTGCAGTCCGAACATGCACAAGTCCAGTCATGGCAATTTAAGCTTTCAAATAAAGAATACTGAGAGTTCATTGAATCTAACAAGACACAATACTCTACCTAATGCGATGAATCTGGATAATGGAGTGACTTGACTTCAGATGGATTGGGCCAACATGTTGACTCCGTTAGCAGCCATTGGGAATGAACCTTCTATTAACAATGATAGACTAGACACCCCTAATGGAGCAGAAGCACATTCAGTGGATAAAGAGACAGAAGATGAACATGGTTTACTGATAATGTTTCAACAAGCAAGCTGCTGTTAATATAATCAGAGAATGACCGACTTGTTGAGATAGTAGAAAAATTTCATGAGAATTCCTCGAAATCCAAAAGAAGATCATCCAGGAAGAAATCCAAAAAGAAGAGGTATCCCCCTTAGATGACCATTCTAAATATGGAATACAAAAGGGTTAAGTAACACTTAGTCAAGGATTGGAAATTTGTTGGATGTTACCAATTAATATAATGTCTTACTCAGGGAATTTGTTTGTCATATTGTCAATTTGATTATAAGCTAGCTGGGAAGCCTTTGAAGTAAGTCTATTCTCATAGCCCTAATTTGTAAACACTAGTATCTTCGATGTGCAGATAGGAGGGCTTTTTTCTATCAACCTTATTGTTGTTTTGTTGTAAGAGACAAAGGAGAGTACTACTCTCCTCCAAATTTTGTTCTTTAACTTTTTTTCTATCAATCTAATTTTTTAATTTAAAAAAAGAGAAATGAGGGTGTTCAATTAATCAAATATCAAGTAGCTAAAATACATTCCCTCCATAATTTTATAGGAAGGTTGGCTTAAAGGCGTAATGCCCGAGCTACATTAAGTATATGCCTATTGTTGCACTCTACCCGTCCCTTTTATTGTGGAATTCCTTTACAAGATGTTTCATGAACAATGTTTATGTTTATGAAAATAATCTCATGCATCCAAACTCTGTACCATTATCACTACATACAACTTGCACTTTTTTGTTAAATTAATGCTCCACCATAGCAAAGAAATTACACAAGTTCATTGACACCTAATTCTTATCAATTAATAAGTAAATTCATGTTGCTCGAGAAAAATCATTAACAATGGTTAAGAAATATCTTACTCCATAAAAAGTTGGGGTTAGATAAGGCCCCTATAAATCATAATGACTCAATTGAAATATTTCTAGAGTTTTGTCACTATTGACAGGAAAACTATTTCTTGACTGTTTTGCTTTAAGACAAACTCAACATGCTTTATTCCACAAACTACTATTCCTATTAGAACCAACATTAGGAATCAACTCTACAACCTTAGATGATGGATGTACCAGCTGACTGTGCCTCATATCAATGGAGCTCTTACCCCTAGTCTTTATAACTGTTGCAATCAGTATCGCATGAAAGAAGTATAGCTCCTCTTGTAGCTCACCTGCACTAATCAACATCCTCGAAGTGTAATCCTATATAACACAAAACTTGTTAGTGAACTAAGCCATAGAATCTAGTTCATCAAGTAGCTGTGATAAGGAAATCAAAATGCACGTCAAACTTAGCATATAAAGAACATTGTTAAACTTCAGTTTATTGTGAAGTACCATCGTTCCCTCCTTTGTAACAGTAGCTTGCTTCCCATTCGGAAGCCCCACAAGACATTCCATTACATCTAGAACATTATGCAAACATCCAACCATCATGTCATGTGATGAAAAGCACCTGAGTCAAGTATCCATTGTGTGGAAGAACACTTACTGGTTAATTTCTTATTTGCTTATATCTTCGCAGCAATTAAAAAATTCCTCAATGTTTTCCACTGCTCATTATTAAGTCCAATAACAGTCTGAGACCACAATATTAAATGGGAAATTTGATTAACTGTTGCAGTCTTTCATCCTTGGTATCGTTGGATCTATCCGAGAATAGATTAAACGGGAAATTTGATTTAAAAGGTAGTTGACATTTAATTGTACGAATATGTTCGTATCTAAATCGTAATTCCATGTACACATCCTCCAATTTCTTTCCATATTCACTTTGTACATTGAATTATACATACGAAATATAGAGTTTTTCTTTTTTTCTTTCACTTTTTACACAGAGAAGAACAAATCTTTATAGAAATGCAAGCATACAAGTGAGCCTAAATAAGTGGTGTTCTCATATTTTGGATATTATAATATTTCACAAGGTGAATTATTTGATGCCATTAGATGAAACGAACAAAGACACCCGAGTACATGAACAAGAACATGTCGAATTCACATATAAGTCAACGTAGAACAATCTATATTTGTGGGCAAGCGAAAGAATTTTCAATAAAAGAACCAGCTTACAAGAGCAAGTACTTAAGACTAACAAGGTATCTTTTGTATTTGGTGGTTTCGTAGAAGGAATCGTAATTGATTGTTATATATAGTCTCAAAACAAAAGAAAAAAAAAAGATGAAACATCAATTAAACCCTCTTAAAAATTTGCTTAAGAATAAGAAAGAGGTAAAGTAAAAGTTAAGCATTAAGCTGCCTATTTTAACCTGCCAAATCAAATGTGGTTAAGGAGCTTTTATTTTTTTGGGCGAATCACTTGAATTAATCGAGTGGAAAAGTATGATATTTAGTCAATTATTTTTGATAAGTTAAACTATATTAAAATCATTTGTGTAACATATTTTATTATTCTTTTTTAAATGTGTAAAGGTACATTTAGAAGTATAAGTAATTTTTTAATTAATAAAATGAGTAAATTTTATTGATTTTTTTATAAAATTAGTGTATTATATTTATTACCTTATTATTATAAAATATTATAAACATATTGAAATAAAAATATATAACATATCTATTATCGTTAACAAAATATTTTAAAATAAGATTTAGTTACTAATAAAATATATGAAAAATAATAGTATCAACCACAAAGAAATTTTTTAAAAATCATAATTTTTCTATAATCAATTTTTTTAAAATTTATGTTAGACAACATAATTTAAAATAAAACAAAACAATAAATCAGTACTCAAATACTAAAGAGTAAAATAAATAAAGATATTAGGTTGAATTGCCAAAGAATCCTATTTATTTCAAGTATTTATCTAATTTAATTTCTTTTTTCATCATAAGTTTCGCTCGTCTGAAGAGATTGGAGCAATTGAACTTCAGCAACTATACCCTTAATGATAGGATTGTGCAAAGTATCGAAAATCTAATGTCACTTCGGTACTTAAACTTATAAGATTGTGGACTAGGTGGTCATATAACCTAGAGTAAGTTCATGAGAATACAACTTTGACAAAGGAACCCCCCAAGTTTCCTAACGATTATAGCACTTTTTACATCGTTTCAAGTTTATGTGCACTAAAAGATCTTCAAGAGTTAGACATGAGTAACAATTATCTGATTGGAACTATGCCTTGATATATGGCAAATTTAACATCTCTACGACATCTAAATCTCTCTTCCAATAAATTGAAAGGTCAAATTCTATCAAAGCTCAGAGAATATTTTCCTAGATTAAGCTATTTGAACTTGTTCAATGACAATTTCAGTGGTAGCATACCTTGAGTTAATCGAATCATTTAGACTTGTCTAATAACGGATTGTCGGGTAAATTACCGGATCTTTGATAAAAGTTTGCTAGTCATTGGTTGTCCTTAATTTGTCGAACAACAACTTGTGAGGCCAAATCTTTCCAGGAAATTCCTATTTAACATATTGGTTGTGGTTACAATTAGACGCGACCAATTTATAAGAAATATTCCAAATAGCTTGTGTAAAAGTTCTGACTTGGTTATATTGGATGTAATCCATAATAATCTCTTTGGTGGAATACCTTGGTAGATCACAAATATAACTAATCATGAAGTTTTAGACCTCTTATACAACAAATTTGATAGAATTCTAATTTGTAATTCATTTCCTCCATTTATATCACAAGTTTACTTGTCAAATAACCAGCTACATAGATCATTGCTAAATGGCTCTGATTGTGAGTTTATGGTGGTCATTTATCTTAGTTGTAATAATTTGATTGGTAGCATTTCGAAATGGTTTGACAGATGCTCAAATTCAGGATATCTTGTGTTGAAGGGTAATAACTTAGGAGGAGAGATTCCGAAACAATTGTGCAAGTTAAATAAGTAAACTTCATTGATCTAATTTCCTCTAGTTATCTATTTGGTCGTATTCTTTCTTGTTTAAGAGTAAGTGTTAATAACACCATCCTTGACAGAGTTGAAGGTTTCA
>JAOQMM010000007.1:19208286-19220294 GCA_027563515.1 Erythroxylum platyclados | reverse complement strand
GACTTGATTTATCGAATAATGCTTTGTAGAAGAAATTCCTTTTAAATTTGGAAATTTCGACACAATCAAGGCATTGAATCTATCTTACAACAAGTTGGTTGGATCAATACCATCAACATTCTTAAATCTTCAGCAAATTTAAAGTTTAGATCTTTCATACAATAAATTATATGGGAACATATCTCCCCAACTCACTCAAATACATTTTCTTGTTGCTTTTAGTGTTGCATGCAATAACTTATCAGGAAGGATACACTTGATATGATTTCTCAATTTGCAACATTTGAAAACAAAAGCTAGAGAGAAATCTTTTCATGTGTGGACCACTATTAACAAAAAGTTGCGATGCAACACAATCGTCTGATAATACAACCAATCTTGAAAAAAAAGAAGAAGATGGCTTTGTATATATGAACATCTGCTACATTAATTTTGAAGTGTCATGCATCATACTGTTTAGTTTTATCCATAAATCCCAACTGGATAAAAGATAATGAATAACTGCTTTTATTTTTTAATGGACAAAGTTCCTATGTTGTCCAAGTACAGGTTTTATCAACAAACTAAATTTTATGCATCTTCTTTTTTTTTTTTTTGGCTACATGTTTTGTATCATTTCTAGATAAATTTAATCAAATCTTAATCCATTGTGATAATTAATAAAGTAATCTATGCCTTTTAGTTATTCACACTCAACTTCTTCGAATTATTGTCATTTAAATTTATGTTGTGTCATAGAAGGAAAGATCACTTTCATCTTCTTCTATTATTGGAGCTCACTACAAGTAATATTATGTTACAATCAGTAATTGAGGATTATTTGATTTATGTATTGCCATCTTCATTGTTAACAAAATTTATATGATAATATTAATTCCAAAAAATTAATAACTAAAGTTGGTAAAAATTACATAATATGTAAACCACTGTGCCAAGGTAAGGATTAAAAGTAAAACCAACGTTGCAGGCTTAGAACAAATTTGCTTAAAACTTGGGCAAAAAGTTCAAGCCTATTTCATTGACTTTTCTAAGAAAGCCCTTTTTTGTTTATTCTCAAACTAGCCCATTTGGTCCATTTATAAATCAAGTTTGTTGTGGCAATTAGGGTTTAAGAATAGTGCCCAAACCTTCCATCTTTACTCACCGCTCTCTGGAGAGAAAGAACGCTATCGATACAACATGGCGGAGCAGGTTTTTACATATATTGTCGTGTATATTGCTTTAAAGTTGGAATATCTTAGTTTTGGAACTTAAAAGTTTGTGTCTTTAATTTTTTTGGTTTGGTACAGACTGAGAAGGCGTTTCTGAAGCAGCCTAAAGTGTTTCTTTGGTAAAAATAAAGAGAAAGATCGAGTCTTTCCTCTGGGTTTTGATTGATTTTGTGTTACTTGATGAGGAAGTTTTTGTGCATTGAATTGTGGTTGTTTCGTTGATGGCTTTTGCAGCTCGAAGAAGTCAGGGAAGGGGAAGAGACCTGGAAAGGGTGGAAATCGATACTGGAAGAGCATTGGGTTGGGTTTCAAGACTCCCAGAGAAGCCATTGAGGGTATTTCATATCGATCTTTTCTCAAGTTGTGAATTATCTATGTTTTCGTTTGTTGAATATCTGCTTTTTCATCAGAATGGAGTTTGGGTTTAAGATTTGTTTCTCACTATTTAAGCTCTTATGATTAGATGGCGCACGATTAGTTTGATTATGTTGTTATGCGTAGGACGAATAAGAATAGTTGTGTTTGTAACTGATCATACTGTATTAGTCAGATTGTTGAAGCTTCGAAAGAGAAACTCATTTGTTAGATTAGTTGTATTTTCAGTATTAGTGAGTTCATTGTTACTGCCCAGAGATAAGTAATAGGTAGGGATGACAATACAGTATTGAACATGACATTTGCCAAGATGGTAATTTATTGTACAATATGTTTACTTTTGTTTCCTTTGCTTTTTTCCTCAGGCTTCAAAAAGAATGGCTGATTACTTGTAATATGCATATGTGTTAGGTTATATCTACTTTATGATTCAATTGCTGAACTTATGTTTCTGTACAGGAACCTACATTGATAAGAAGTGCCCCTTCACGGGTACTGTTTCTATCAGAGGCCGTATCTTAGCTGGAACTTGCCATAGTGCAAAGATGATGAGGACAATCATTGTTCGGAGAAATTACCTTCACTATGTGAAGAAATACCAACGGTATATGCTATGTTCAGTTTTAATTTATGTTTTTCGTTACACGCAAGTGACTTTCACTATTGAAAGAGGTCCTAATGGTTTACTGCCTTGGATGATTCAGGTATGAGAAAAGGCATTCAAATATCGCTGCACACATATCCCCATGCTTTCGTGTAAAGGAAGGAGATCATGTAATTATCGGGCAATGCAGGTTAAATTTGTAACTCAAATCTTATGGATCATATCTGGTAAGCAGAGTTAAGTTTCTGAACCATTTTCCATTATATTTCTTGTCATAAATGCAGGCCATTGTCTAAGACTGTGCGGTTCAATGTACTGAAAGTTATCCCTGCGGGATCTTCTGGTGGTGGAAAGAAGGCGTTTACTGGGATTTGAGGCTTGACATGACATTGAGTTTTATGTTAGACTTTCATTAAATCCATAATGAGAGATTAGTTAAACCTGCTTACAGAGACAGTAAATCTTGAAATTTTGATCAGCATTTAGTTTGACAAAATGGATTACTCAAATGCTTAAATTTCTTTTTGCTCAAATCATTAATTAGATGTTGAAATGGTTGAACCATCTCAAGCGCTGTCGGGTTTTGAAAGTTTAAAATTTGCTTGGTTCTTCACTTCTTGCTAATGCATTATGGGTTGAACTTGCTTAAGCAAGTGAAGGTTTCATCCACAGCTTATATGAGAACTTTTGTTTAAAAAGCGTGTGTTTAGTCAAGTCAGCATATTCCTTTTATAAGCCGTCTTTTTTCCTTGATATTTGTGTATGCTTTACGGAAAAGCACGTGTTTTTATTTTGTTCTGCAATCTTATTAGTGATCAGCAAAGTGAAAGAAACTCGTGTGGACTGGCAGTTGGAAATGAATAGGAGTCAGTAGTCGGTCGCTGGTTCCTCCTACCGCCTTAGTTTCATGTGATCGAAGGCAAGAGTTTGGTATTCCAACTAAAATTTTACAAAAAGATACATCGGGACCCTTGAGCAAGAAGTCATGAACTTATTAAATATTAAATGGATTGTTAAATATTTAAATTTGAGTCAAAAATATATGATATATCTATTCCATAAGCGTTTTTATCTAAAAATTAGAACTTGAATTCTTTTTTTTTTTTTCTCTCAACTCAAAATAGGTTTAAAAGGTTAGGTTAGGATTTTAGATTGTTATCCTTGTCAACAATTACCAAGATTGTAATGTTTATTGGGTGAATATATGGAAAATATCTTGTTTAACTAGTTTAGATTACGATGAAACTCTTTATACTTTTTCACAGAATAGACCATAATTATGGCCAAATCTTATGTCATGATGTATACATCACAAAGTTTTTAATGGGTTCTATTATTCCATCATCATCCCACCAAGTAGAGGTAAAGAGACCTTTCACTTATGAGGGCCACTCAAGAAAAGAGACCTATCATTAATGAACCGGTTTATCTTTGGCTTGCTCTTAAAAGTGCTTATTTATAGTTTTAGTTGACAGTAAAGATCAACCAATGTATATCTGTCTTCAATAGATTGGAAGATAGCGATCTTCCTGTTATATATAGTCCTCTGCGCTAAAGGATTTAGGAGACAAAAAAAAAAAAAAAGCCATTAGGATTCAAAAGGTACTAAGCTCGATAAAAGCAAAGAACCTTACTTTACACTAAGTTGATTGCTAAGAGCCTGTGATCGTGAGGGAGATTATATTTTTAGAAAGATATGTTGGTGACCCATTTCCCTTTTGGAAAGGTAATACAAAAATCTAAAAGTCAAAATTTCTTACATCATCGAATTTTTCCAAAATGTTATCTGATTCATTCAGGCTGGCCAATCATTTGCCAGGGCTTCATTTTCAGGTCTTGTTGGGTCATTAATTATCAATTATTTGTACTATAAAGAAAAACCAACACCTAAATGATGTAACATGTCACTAACAAAAGACAACTTACATTCCTAGCAAAGACAGCCCTATTGATCTATTGCAAGTTGACAAAATTTGACCAAACATTTTTGGGTATTGGATGCAATTATTAACAAACTTGACTCCTTTTTGGAACCAATAAGTCTTCAGAAATTTCATACACTGAACAATGATGAAAAATGTCTGGCTAATGCACTAAAACCTCAGTATAAATTTTGAACTTTCATGTTTTCATCATTATATTTGTCACTTTCTTCACCCAAAATGTGGCAACTTAAAGGGGACACTATCTAGATATCACCATAAATATGGTGTTTTGTGGTAAATCCCAACTAGGTCCTTTCCAAAGGCTGCTAATATGGTCAAATCAATGAATCTAATAAATTGCTTGGAGATAAGATATAAATATCACGTTTTCACTTAATTTTAAAAATATTTTTATTATTTTACATTACTTAAAACTATTTTGTGGAATTAAAAATTTTAAGAATATATTTTCTATTAACTTTTCAGGAAGTTATTTAACTTTTATTGCATATATGACGTCCCAAAATTTGATATTATTGAAAAAAAATGTTATACTTTTAATTTAATAGATAAATAATTTTTTTGGAAATTCTTATTTTTACCTAATTATTTAAATAGGTGAATGGATTAGCCATTTAGTAATTAAAAATTGAGTTACCCTTTTTCAATAAAAACACAAATTGTAATGGAAATGGCATAATTTGGTAAACCAACGGACAAGACAATGAAACATAAGAATAAGATCAAGTGGCTAACTGAAAAGGAAAAAGAGATCACATGAATAAAATAACCGAACATAAATGAAACACAAACTCGACTGATTTTCAGCCACGCTTGGACAGAAAAATCTGGAATTTAACGGCTCCTAATATTCTCTTCTCCTCTCTATCACCACTAACTTTTGCTTATTATAAACGTAGACCCTCTAAACATATTCCACAGAATCTTCTCTCCAATGCCATATTTTTCCTTCGATTCTCTTTCTGATTTTCTCTTCCTCTATTTTTCGCTTCTTTTACTTTGGATACCCTCACGCAGCATCACCAAGTTGCTAAAGAGACTAAAAAGTACGTTTCTTTCAATCACCGAATACTTTGTTATCATGTGTGTTAAAGATGCAGAGCAGGACAGCAATGAAATGGAGGGTCTTGATAACAATAAGAACGATAGTCATAGCAGCAAGAAGCAAGCTTGGCCTTTGCATTGCGAGTCCTTTCATACCCAGATGGAGAATTTGGAAAAAGACGCTTGCTTGATCAGTTCTAGTGATGGCTTCAGTGTTGGCAAGTCATTTCCTGTAAGAATCGAGCTGTTTTCTTCATCACCAGTCTTTGCCATGTTGTTGTGTCCCTGTTATCTTTCTGTTGTTTTTTGAATTGTTCTCCTTCTAGGTAGTTCGGTCAATGATTGGATTTTGGATGTCTGTTTCTTGATGTTCTACTATTGGATGTGGAAGTATTCTTCCTAACTGTTGCCATGTTTTGGCCCTTTGATTGGTTGGTCCACTTGTGTGACACTTCTTTTCAGATTCTGGTCGTTTACCTGTCGGTCTTGCTCCTATTTGGGATTGGATCAATTTTGTCTCCTTTTCCTGTTTTTCCGGTAAAGCTCCGGACGATGGAAAACATTTTCTTAGTTGAGATTGAGAGAGATAGAGGTTTCCTTCTTCCATCTTCTTTCATCTGCAGATTTTGGCATCAGCAAGTAAAACAAGCCTTTGTTGTACGGAGTTTGATGCAGGAGAAACTAGAATTAGCTACCCTATTCCTTTACTCGTATGGAAAAAGAAACAACCTGAAAGGAAACGATAAGTTGAAAATGGACTGTTGACCTAATACCGCTCTCCTTCCTCATCACTTTAATGATACTGAGAAAAAAGCAAGTATTAAAATACAGAGTACAGACAACTCTCCATTTTTTCAGCCCTGGAGTTATTAGGTTAGTGAAACTAAGGTCACTAACTTTTGATCTTATCCTAGGATCTTAGTTGTGAACTTAGGTTCTAGCTTTTGATCTTATCCTAGGAACTAAGATACTAATTGGTTGTTTGTCCTTCTTATCTCTTTATTACTACAACTTATAAAGATTGGATGCTTCTGAATAGGAACTTCTGTTACACTCATCTTACAGTAACCTTTTGGCAGAACTTGTGCCAATCATTAAAATGAACAGAAGGGTTTCTAATTGGGGTTTTCTGGTCAGACATGGGTAAAACTTTTACTGATTAGATGATTTTCTTCAACTTCTTCTTGTCCTTCTTTTTATGTCATTTACATTTGATATCTTCATGGTACATTCAGCTGGAAAGCATTTGTGAGGACAGAGCGGTCAATGACAGGAGGATGAGTCTGGTATCAGATTTCATCCCTTGTCTTCGTTCCGGAGAGTGGTTTGATATTGGTGGACGGCCTCACATGGAGGACACACACATTTGCATCAACGATTTGGCCAAGAAGTTTGGCTGCAATTTGCTAAGTGGAGAAGCAGTTTCTTTCTATGGTGTAAGTTGTTTAGCCTACATGTTGATTTGCTAGCTTAGCTACTAATATCACGTATGCTGTTTTCCTCCTCCAAGAACAAAACACTTTTTCATTTGTGTTTCAACTAGATATGGAGAAGAAAGTTTAATAGGTTTCAACAATCAATAAAGGGAGGATATTCATAAAATTTTGACAATCTAACATAGTAATCTCTTGGAATAACAGGTATTTGATGGTCATGGAGGAAAAGATGCAGCACATTTTGTCCGCGATCATTTACCAAGAGTCATTTTTGAGGATGCTGATTTCCCTGTAGAACTTGAAAAAGTTGTCACAAGATCATTTGTTGAGACTGATGCTGCTTATGCAAATTCATGCTCACTTGATTATGCCGCGTCATCTGGCACCACAGCTCTGACTGCCATGATATTTGGAAGGTAAACTCTTCAATGCATTGCTTGAGTTCGTCCATATTTGTAAAATGATCCATTAACTATTAACTTGTTAAGGTGTAAGGTGTGATTTTGCCTTAGAATGAGTTGCGAGCTATATAAATGAGAAGTATTGTCTTCAACAGGTCTTTACTTGTGGCAAATGCTGGTGACTGTCGGGCAGTACTGTCCCGGCGTGGTATCTGTATAGAAATGTCGAAAGATCACAGGCCTTGCTGCCATAAAGAAAGGATGAGAATAGAGTCATTGGGTGGATACGTTGATGATGGTTACTTAAATGGTCAGTTAAGCGTTACTCGTGCACTAGGTGATTGGCACTTGGAAGGGATGAAGGAAAAGGGTGGAAAGAGTGGCCCTTTGAGTGCTGAACCAGAGCTCAAGTTGATCACACTTACCCAAGAAGATGAGTTTTTAATTATCGGCAGTGACGGAATATGGGATGTGTTTTTAAGTCAAAATGCAGTAGATTTTGTTCGGAGGAGACTTCAAGAGCACAATGATGTTAAACAGTGCTGCAAACAAATGGTGGAAGAAGCAATAAAACGAGGTGCAACTGACAACTTAACAGTTGTTATGGTATGCTTTCACTCGGAGCCACCTCCACAAGCTGTAGTGCAGAGGGCTAGAGTCAGGCGCAGCATATCTGCTGAAGGACTTCAGAACTTGAAATGTCTACTGCAAGAATAATTTTGAGTTTGTTCTTCACTCTGTCTTGATTGCTTTAGAAACGGCCAGTCAATAATATATATAACCTCTCCTGGTCGTTCTCATCATTTTGTATACATACATTCATCAGGAAACAGAAGAACCGTGATTTTCCTGAATCTTATTGTTGTAAACTCATCAAGTTTTCAAGTAAATAGAAAAGAAGATAAAAAGCTTAATGATTAAAGCGTTAGATGCAATTTGAGCCAGTCTTTCATTGTCCATCTCCTCACATCTTATCTTGGCTTGGTAGATCTCATGTTAGCTCTGCGCCTGGCAAGATCAAACCCAATTTAGCGGAAACGGTCCTTAATAGGACTCATAACTCCAGGATAGGCAAAAGTTAGAGGTGAAGCTGTTGAAAACCACTATCTTTTTCTTGGGAGCCTTCAGATGGGCAAGTATTAGCTAAAGATAAAAGGGGAAGTTGCGTCTTTTATGCCATCAGAATTGGCAATATCTAGTTTTTTTAACATATTTGTACCACAAAAAAGGGGCACAACACCACCACAAAATGTCCCCTTTATACAGTGCAAACTGAGGTCAAAAGCGGAAACTTTTATCTACCTTAAGTTCGAGAATGGACCAGGATCTAAAGAGTTCACCTTTTGATGTATTGAACATGTACATTCAATGGGAATACAAGTGATCACTAAAAAATGAGGTACAGTATACAAGTACGTGTATAATTAGTCACTTAAAGTCTAAATCTATGTGCTTTTACCGCGGACAATTGCTTCTAAGAGGTACAAAAACTGTTATATTAGAGATGCCTCCTGAAAAGTAAAAACTCCATCAATGTGCATCAGTACTGCTCAAAAACAAGTTCGATCGTTCAGTTTCCTCTTAATCTCAGATTTTGCAACTCGAATCAAGAACAGGCTTGCCAGGAAAATTGAGACAATAAGCATAAAGAACACACTGTTCCATCCTCTCGTAGAGATATACCCAGCCAAAAGTGGACCTAGAGCTGCCCCAACAGAACCTGTACCATCTATTATTGCAGTCACGGTAGCTAAGGCACGAGAATTTCCTTTAATCAAATCCTGGGTACCGAGATCAGTAGCAACAGCTGTAGTTATCAGTGAGTAAGGACCATTCACCAGCAATCCGGATATAAACATCAAAGTAATGTTGGAGATCATGGATAGGCTTCCATAGATGCGGTACAAGACGATGGCTGGAATTGAGAGTAACAAGAAGGAAATAGAAGTTACTGCACGAGCTTCAATCATATCGGATATGAAGCCTGCCAAAATTCCACCAAAGACTCCCCCGATATCAAATAGAGTTGAAAGAATTCCAGCAGCTTTATGCGACAAATGAACCCCCGCCACAGCTATAATCCGGAAAACATTGTCATGAACACCCCACAGTAATTGTGCACAGAAGTGATTTACTGATTTAGGTAAAAAAATAATTGCTCCAATCTAAATGACCACAAGATAATAACATGGAAAATAGCACATGTTCAACCAAAACAAGCACAAGCTACTGACATGAAAAATTAATCCACAGTGATTTTCCGGTTTGCAAGATAGGAAATGGCAAAGCCATCAATAATCAAAGTAATAATTTCTTCACCTTAAGAAACTTCAATACTAACCAAATGCTCATAACTATAAAACAAATCTCTAGTTAGTGAATCATAAGCTAGTAGAAGACGATACCTGTGTGCCTTACGTAAAACGGCAGCCAATATAGGAAAGTGTAAGCTACTAGCTTAGAAAAGAAGAGGCAGAAAGCAAATGGCGCCACTCCTGGTAATCTCCAAGCTTCCAAAAATCCAATGGCCGTCAAATTATCAATTTCGTCTGTTGCAAGAAGACCTGCTTCCTCTGATTCAACTTTTTCGGAGTTCCCCACAGTCACACTCTCTACATCCATCTCAATTTCCTTTCCCGGTAGCTCATACCCGATATCTTCAGGACTAACAACAAGAAATAGAAACACCAAAATTCCCACCAGAATCACCAAAAACCCTGGCACCAGAAATGACCAGCCCCATCCAAAGTCCAAAACTGCAGAAGCCATAACGGATCCAATGATATTCCCAACTGATGTATGTGAACTCCAAACTCCCATAATCAATCCTCTTCTGGCTTTACCAAACCAATTTCCAACCACTGCCACCACACAAGGCCAACCGATAGATTGAAAAACACCACACAATATCTGCACACCCACAAAATACACTAACCAATGTACACTAAACCAATAACCTAACCCAAAAACAATGGTCAGAAGACCACTACCAACCATTCCAAAAACCAGAAACAACCTCAAGTCCATCCTATCACCAACATGCCCTGCAAAATACATACCTATTGAATACGACGACAGAAATGCAAGATCCAGCTCCCCAAGTCTGTGGTTACCCTCTGGTCCATTGAACGGTGCCCACCCAGAAACATTGGACCTCAAATTGTATTGAACAGTAGATGAATTCAACTGAATTGTTGGTCCAAGCACGCTCTTCACAATGCTAGGAGGCTTCCTGGAGGCGTGAAACGAGGCATAAGCCAGATAGGTGATGGTCAAAACTAAAATTCGATGGAAAGTTAGGGTTTTGTGTGGAGGTTTAAGGGATTGAAAGAGGTTAATTCCAGGAGCTAAGCTTGAACTCGTAGAATACATTGTGATTAATAATTGACAACACTTATACCTATAGCGTTCTGCAATACACTAAAGCGTCAATCCTCGAACAGAATTATAACACAACTCTAAGGAGACGCTGGATCTAGGGTTAGGATTTCGAGATTAAAAAGGGAAAAAAATTTAAGAATAATAAGCTACCAAAGAGAAAACCCTGACACAAACTAAGAAGAGGAAAATGAATTTCGACGTTGAGAGTAAATTAAGAAGAATAAAATTGAGAAAGAACAGATTTTTCAGGAGCAATGTCTCCGGGTAAATTAAGAAGAATAAAATTGAGAAAGAACAGATTTTTCAGGAGCAATGTCTCCGAAAAGATAGCAGTTAGATCTTCACACCAAATCTTATTGTTCTTTTATGAGAGATTAACCTTCAACCACAAGAAAAGGCTTCCCATGTATCTCCGTTTGACTTCTTAGTAGTCTAAACTTCTAAACCATGATACTCGTTTTCTTTTCTTTTCTTTTTCCCTAATATCAAATAACCATTAAATAATATATACTAAATTATAAATTACGTGATTTAAATAAAACTTCTTTTTTCCCACTCATCATGACCCAAAATTTCACCACCTGAACCAACCTTACTCGGCTTGCATCGACGTTTCTCTACGTATTGCTGCTCTTTCCATGACCAAGCTTACATGTGAAAATTTACGAGTTTCCAAGCAAACAGGAACTAGTTGAGCTCCCATATCATTTGATTGTCTTGTTAATCTAGCAAACAATGCCATTGTTAAACTGGTTTCTTTGTGGGATTAGCAATGCCCTTGAAAAGCTTTGTTTTATTTCGATGTCACAGACTCACAGTGTACCCATTAAAGTTGAGGGTAAGGCACTCTTAGAAGTTGGAGCTCGTAGAGCAACGAGATACAAGTAGCAAAAAGGCCAAAGAAATCGACCAATGGGGTCAAAGAGCGTGTAGAGAACATAAATGCATTGTATAGGGATGTAATATAAAAGAACAAGAACATCCAAAATCTTCACTTCACCACCTCAGAAAGTATGTTAAAACGTAATACAGCAAACTACAGAATTCTATGTCAGACTTAAGGCAATTGGAGATAGGAATTTCAGGGGGTTGTTGTTGGTCTATGATGATACATTATTAGTTCAATGGCTGGATTAACATCTTCCTGTTTCATATCCGAGTCCATTCTGCCGGAGAAAATATGACGTTGGCCAAAACAAACAACATCCTTGAGCGATGCAGGATGTAATTACATATAAATCACATCATCTGTTGATGAATATCGGCAGCTTGCTGAGCCAGCTCAACCATCATAGCCTCGTCAAAGAACTTGTTGATACTCACATCCTCACTCATTCCCTGAAATCAAAATAATGGGAGAATGAGTGAAACAAACAGCGCACAGAAAATTTTGAGTTTACTGAAACCCAAGAATGGAAGGACATTTTCATTCCACATTCTCAGAGGAACTGACGAAAAGAACAGGGTGATAATACCTTGCGGCGCCTTGTCTTCACCATAAACTCACGAGCCAGATGCTGGATTGGTGCTGGCTCACTTTCTTCTATTCACAATAACATATATAATAGTGTGGCCATTTTCACCGAACAAGTGCGTTCAATACATTAACA
>JAOQMM010000007.1:19185866-19199370 GCA_027563515.1 Erythroxylum platyclados | reverse complement strand
AATCAGCTATCAGCTAACAGCTGATAGAATCAGCTAACAGCTAATACAATCAGCTGATTGCCAAACAGGGCCATAGTGTCTTTTAAATATACAAAAAATCTACCATTTTTAGTTAATATATCATTTTACAATAAATATACTACAAACAATTCTAAAATTGCTTTGTAGTATATTTCTGACTACAAATATTTAATGGTAGTTAGATATCACTCAAAGATTGTTATAAACCTTTGCTTAAATGATGGTATTCATTTCTTTTTCTCTATTTGAATTATATTGTTAAACTTCTTTTGGATTGTTATATTTTGTGTTTGGATGTATCATTATCATGATGATGATGATGATGATTATTATTATTATTATTATTATTATTATATTATGTTTTGAGTTTTTTTTATTATAGTTATAAACTTAATTTTTGTAAAATTAAATATCTAAATTCTAAATTCTTATAAAAATATTCAACGAAATACTTAGATATATAATATTCATGCCCTTATAATTTTTTTTAAAGTCATGCCCTCATAAGTCATTTTACACATAAACAGCTAAAACTAAACAGCTAATTTTACCAAACATCTTTAATAAACAGCTAATGTTATCAGCCGGTCAAATCAGCTGATAGAATCAGCTATCAGCTAACAGCTAATAGAATCAGCTATCAGCTAATGCAATCAGCTGATTGCCAAACAGGGCCTAAATCTCCTCGGGTGTGCAATGGCAGAATTTGAAAGAGACGGGTCACCATTGATAAATCTAATCTTAACCTTTTCTTTGATGCAAAGATTATAGCTGATTTTGTTGAATTATGTATTTCACAAGTAGGCTTTCACGTTAAAAACAAAACAAAAAACCATGTTTAAGAATATTTTTAAGCTTTAATTAATTTAATTCTGTATATTGTTCGAAAAACAAAACTTTAAATTAAATTTATAAATATAAGAATATTGTCCAAATTAAATTATCATATTCATCAATTAGTATGATAAAAGAAAACAATATATTACGTTATTTAGAATTTCAATTTTAATAAACTTATTATCCATTAAGTTTTGAATTAAATATAAAAAAATGATGATGATCTATAAGGATCTACATAAATGCGTCAACTATAGCAACATTTAGTGCTATGTACTGTTGTCTTCTAATGACTCTTAAGCCTTAAATTAAGCATTGAACTTTGATCTCATAGTGGGTTTGGTGTAAAATAAGACAAGAAGTGTATATAGGATTTATGTTTTTCATCTTTCCCAATTTTTAAGTGCATGGGGAAGACAAAGATTTAGGGCTTGATATTTTCCTAGTTTTTATTATGCCATGAACTGCTACAAATGGAAAAGCTGATTTAGTTGTATTTCCTAAAGTTCTATCTGGGTTTTCAAGGACAGATTACCCTCTACAGTATCTGTCAAGATCTTGCTTTTCCAAACGAAATCAGCTTATTTATATTTATTATCAGTCAGCAATGTCTTGTTAGAATCTTAGATTACGTCGATCAATTTCCATTATCAAATTAAGCATTTTCTTAAACCAAACGTAGAGGATAACAGGGAAATTGCTCAGTAGGTATATGGAAAGATGAATTTTTTAAAATTTTAATGTTGGAATAATCCACAAACTACCAAAGAGTGAGCAACCAAAATGGTCCGACAAGGAGACATCACCTGTTTTTGGGGATCAGTTGGAGCAAGTTGTACCACTTCCACACTCAAACAAAGTCTCTAAACTTTCTATGGTTTTGATGCATGTTTCTTGCAATCTCTGTCTGTTGATTACCATAGGTAGCTAACTAGCTTTTTATTGATTTCGATACAGCTTCAATAGAACACAAAGATTTGAAGTACGAACCTGAAGAATATATACCTTTCTTTACACTTTTGAGGACTTCAAATCTTGAAACGAATAATGATCTTGTACTAAGATTAGTTGGCTTTGGAATTAATACTCCAAGCTCTATGAGACTTTAAAGATAATAGTTCTGATATTGCACACAAGTTTGTTGTACGTACTTCATGTGTTTATATGTTCAGAATTTATTATAGTCCGAGCTCAAGTGTTAAAATTCTGCTGAAGATTCAGGTAAAATCTGCTTGTAAGTAGACATATCTTCCTTGAATCAATGAGTTCCACAAAACCTGTTTGATATATTTAGAACTTCTTTGGAGCTTTGTACTTTCTGTAATTTATGTCCTGCAGGGAATTTCTTCTGCAAATCTGCTTATAATGGTTTTAGTCTGAGAAGGTAAGCTAGCCTGTGTCGAAAGTATGCTCAAGTTTGCTTGATAATGACAAACTGGAGATTAGAAGGTAGAAACCAAAGAAACTTGGGATGGTCAGGTTAATGCTTGTTCTCTATCTCTAATGACAAAGCAAAAACAGCTAGAAACGGTTGATTTTTATGCCGGGTAATCTTAAATCATACTGTTTTTCACTCTGTGATGTATTAAGAATTGTGAGTATTCATTAGAAAAGGCATTGCAGGTATTCCGTATTTGCTATGCTGATAATCAATTAACGTATAGTACTTTCGGATAGGATATGATCTTGAGATTCACGAATTTACATAAGAAAACAGAACCTTACAGTTGTTTCCTGAGTTCCAACTTCCAGTTAACAAGGAGCAAGATTCGCAATGCTTGATGGATTAGACTTAGTATAATCACTCTTACCATTTCATTCAACCTAGGGATATCTTCTCAGCAAACTGTAAGAAAAAGAAAGAGAACTGAAAAAGGAAGAAGATGACAAGAAATAGCCTATGGTCATAATACAGTATAAAAATTACCCTTTCTGTTCTGTCAATTAATTTTTGTTAATTTTTTCTTCAATTTTTGAGCTGCCTCAATCGTGAAGAGATGATTGATCAATCAAATCAAAGAGCTCATCTCCTATCCCAAATCCAAGCATCCTAGCCATATCAGAAGTCTTCAATTTAGGCTTTGGAATATTATGTTTCTTCAACCAAGTGTAGACAATGAAAACCTTCTTCATGATGAAAAGTTCTAATGCCTCAGGATTGAAAACAACACCCATTTTCGCGTTTATCTGCCAGGAGAACTAAGAAGTTTAGACCATCATTACATTCTTCCAAAATTATGCAGTTTCAATCATTCTCTGTTACCTGGTGAGGAACTAACATTGCCGCATAACGAGCAAGCTCCCCAGCTCGCCAATCCAACAAGACAGGTAGCCAAGGATAAGTTGCATCAAGTCTCACAAACCAAAGTCTTATATCAGGGAATTCACATAGCTCCCTAGGATCATATGGATCTTCTCTAGTGTAGTTAATGGTGAATCCAATTGTTCGTTCCAAAAACTCCTTTGGCTCAGCTACAATTAGAGTTATCAGATACCTGTGTTAGGGGAGTACTACCATGTTGAGTTATAAACTTGCTCTTATGAAGCTTACCTAATGAGGGTGATGTAATCCCTGTGACTTTGTTAAACGGGGACAAGTCAAGACTACGAATAATGTCGTTATCGATCAAAATGTCGTAACGACCTTCGGTTGGAGGCATTGGAGGTGTAACATTTGGTTCATCTATCAATCAAGGGAGATCAGAATTAGATGTAAAACCAATTCTGCAGATTAAAGTTCAGTGCGTGGATCATATGCATACTAATTTACTTGCATTCTCCAGACAATAATGGATGCTTCCATATAATACTCATCATGTGATCATTAAACAATGTGGTCAGAGCAATCATTGCAAATATTTTTTCTGCTTATGGGGACTTAAATTATAGTCAAACACAGCAATTCGCTTAATGACAAACTTATCAGCACTTCTGAGGGCCCTTTCTGATTATTTTATATGAAATCTTGCGACAGCTATCAAAAGATAATTCATCGCTTTCTATTGAAAAAATAGCTTCCTCTTGGATACTCCCAAATTGCATGTTACTGATGGAACTAAAAGAAAGCAGAACCTTAAAATATAAGCTTATAGAAACCTCAAAAGCTGCTAATGACGTAGCCTAATGAATGCTACTAGCCTACTATCATATCTGCAATGACTTTGTAAGGAAAAAAGATTCATTACCCTTCTTGTACTAGGCATTACCAACCTCATCTATAGGCTCTTTTTTTCTAATTATTGAAAGGGGATTTGTTCTCTAGCTAAAAAAATAGAGAATACAAAGAGAAGATCATAAATCAGATAAAAGAATGGAATTTACCATTTTCATAGTCCTCTAAAGAGAGGTCAAAATTTCCAGAGGGATTGAAAGCAACTGAGACAGCAACTTGTCCTCGTTGTCTAGTTAAGTCTGAAAACCGGAAACTGACCGCCGAATCTGAGATGGGTTTGCAGGAAATCCTTGGACAGGAGAAGGGTATGTTTTGTTTCAGCGAAGGAAAATGAGGAAATAACGGTTTGATGGTAGTAGCCATGGAAAAGGAGTTCGTTATCTGGAATGTTGTTAAATCATAGAGAAAGGTTAATAGTATAGTTTTGTCCTGTTTTCTCAGTCTATCTATCTCTTGTGGCCTAGTTTCCAGGATTCATCTATCCATTTTGGCACGCTGTGGTGGTAGATCCTAGTAAGACACTAACTGGTGGCCCAGTAATAAAATCCTGAGAATGTAATTTACAGATTATTACGTGAACTTCAGTTGCAACGGATTATAATAATATACAATTTTAGTGAAAGATTTTATTTTCTCATTTTATTATGTCACCACTTGAAACTTGAAAGTCAAAGGAGTTGTAACAGACGCTGAAAATTGTTCAGTGCCAACATCTCCTGTAAAAAGATGTTCAAACTCTGTAGCTTAGCTTAATTTTTGAGGCAACTAACCATACATCATCTTTTAAAATTTAATATCACAAAATAATATAAAATATTTAAAAATTTTATAACAAAAAAACCATTGAAAATACTATATACATGCTTTATATCCCGATTGCCTCGGATTGTTTTCAATATACAACTTCATTAAAATAATTTCATAAAAACAACGATTTTCTTAGAAATTTTTAATATCACAAATATTTTTAAAATTAACAACATCATGAAGAAATTTTGCATCTTTTTTACCAGAAGACAACCGTTGTTTGTTTCTGTTTCTGTTTCTGTTTTTGTTTCCGTTTTATATATTTTTTTATTTTCAAATTTAGTAAAAAAATGTTTATTTGAGTTTTAGGTTTCTTTCGGTTTTTAAAATTTATGAAAACTATAAAAGGTAGTTTTAGTTTTCTATTTCTGTTTTTTTGTATAATATGACTTACTATAAGCTAAATATGTATTATTTAATTATTTAATATATTGATTATTAATAAAATTATGAATAATTTAATTTAATTTTTGTAATTAAATTAAATAATTTTAATTTAATTTAATAATTATTAATAAATATAATTGAATTTAAGATATCTTTAAAATATATAAATTTCAAATTAAATTTCATTTAGTAATTAAAATAAATATTAATTTATAAATTATTTATATTAATAAAATAAAATTATTTTTATCAATATAATAAATTTAATTAATTAAAAATAATTTATCTTTAATTTTATCTAATATATAATTATCATCAATATTAAAAATATAACTACGGTACAATAACAACTAAATAAGTTTTTCTTTTTATTTGAGAGGAAAATAAAAATTAAAAACAAAAATTAAAATTAAAATTAAAAATTACATTTGCATCGATTGTTAATTGAGATTCAAGAAATGGATAGTATATTGTTCTAACAAAAACTGAGGTGCAATACAAACTTAATCAAAATCAAAAACAAAAACAAAAAGTGACAGAATGTGGGACAAACTACCATTGGTGGATGTGGCAGAATATGGTCTGGTAGCTAGCTCTAGATCCAAAAGAGACAAAAAATGGTAAACAAGAGGATTGTAAAAATTAAAAATAAAAAAAAAGAGCCTTGTCCTCCTACTATCTATCATTGACCAAAGGATGTGTTTCGGCGAAGCAAGCGGCAAAGATGGATCCTGAGAATTCTGCGAAAATCCCATGGTTGTAGCTCTCAAGCTACAATATATTAACCACGAAACCATTGTTTAGCGAGGGTCAAAGACAATAAAAAAGAGGTGACGGGAGACATGATTAAGGAACTCGAGGAGATAGAAGTCAACAATTGTATTTAAAAGTGAGATTGGTGCCCAGTTGTCTTCATTACTAGTAGGCATTGCTGCTAAACTTGATGAACATGTTTCCTCAAGGAATGCAAAGATTTTCTGTAGACCCCTCAATCTTGAACTGGCAGGTTGGGACCAGGTTTAGTCTTATATTAAGTAATAGAAAGCCTTCACCTGGGATTTCACAGTTATCCTCTGAAATTTAATTTAGTGAGATATTCCAAATTATCTTAATGAAAAGACATGACAAGTTTTTGTTAAAATAATTTGACAGATATATGAACAAATTTGTTTACAAGAGTAGAAAAATTTTAAGTTTGTCAAATAGTGAAATGCTCTAGCTCACAGCTAATGTTATGAATATATTTCAGAAGATAAAAGTGAAACTTTTAGCCAAGTTGTAAATATAATATTTCAGTAAAGATGGGCAACAGTTGAAATTTTGATTAGCATTTTTGGATCAAGAATTTGGTATTCTTTTTAACTTTTTTTAAACTATGGAAAGTCAACAGATATGGAACTGCTGTTTCCCTAATGCAAACCAACTTGGTATAAACAATGAAAAACTAAAAAGAAACTCACCTACCGAAGAAACTCAAGATTGTCAGGAACATATTGATATACATGTGATTGTTATTCTGCAGGATCGCCTTTGGTGCTTGGTCATGGTAATTTAATGGAGAAAAGGGTGGCAATCATCGGGGCAGGATTGAGTGGACTTCTTGCTTGCAAATACACTCTGAAGAAAGGTTTTAATCCAATCATCTTTGAAGCTGAGGAATGCATTGGAGGAATTTGGAATCACACCATAGCATCAACCAAGCTTCAGAATACCAAGGAAACATATCAATTTTCTGATTTTCCCTGGCCTGACAGAGTAAAAGATGCACATCCTAGCCACAGTGATATAATTAAATATTTTGAATCCTACGCACGGCATTTTGGCATATATCCATGCATAAAGTTCAACTCCAAGGTTGTTGGGATAGATTATATTGGAGAGTCCCCTGAAGAGATGCAATCATGGCTTCTTTGGGGTGGAACTGGTAAGCCTTTTGGTTCCAAGGGGAAGTGGCACCTAAGAGTCCAAGACGTCAAAAATTGCAGTGTACAGGTAATTCAGCTAAACATTTGAAGTTTCAGCTTGAGGTTTGAACTAATTCTTGACTATATTAGCATATCCATTCCCATCTATGGCTGAGAGGTTTCTGAGCTGATGGATACAACTGGTCAGGTTTACCAAGTTGAGTTCGTGATTCTTTGTATCGGCCTGTACAATAGTCACCCATACATCCCGGAGTTCCCTCAAAATCATGGCCCAGAAGTGTTCAATGGCAAGGTAATGCATTCAATGGAATACTCTGCGATGGATGATATTAGTGCTGCAGAATTTATCAGAAAGCGGAGAATTACAATCATCGGATCACAAAAATCTGCACTTGACATAGCAGCAGAATGTGCAAATGCAAATGGTATTGAGAAAAATCTTTGCAATGTTCTTTTAACCATTCACATCACACACTTTCTACCATAGCCTGGTATAATCTTTCTGGCTTGTTTGGTGTTTCTTTCCGATTAGGAGTTGAGTACCCCTGCACGGTCATTCAAAGAACAGCTCATTGGTTCATCCCAAGTGAGAAGATCTGCGGTATTAATATTGGTTTTCTGTTCTTAAATCGCTTCTCGGAGTTAATGATTCATAAGCCTGGTGACACGTTTCTTTTCAACTTGTTGGCCACCGTGCTTGCTCCACTGGTAATTTTCTAATGTAGAACTTGTTCCCGTTCGCTTTCCCTGAGATTGCATGATTTTTTTCAGAAAATTCAAACCTGCTGTGTCTATGTATGTTCTTTCAGAAATGGGGGATTTCAAAATTTGTTGAGTTCTATCTGAGATGGAAATTCCCACTAAAGAAGTATGGAATAATACCCAAATGCAGTTTTTTCGAAGACATCTCGTCATGTCTGACATGCCTGCTGCCTGACAAGTTCTATGAGAAAGTTGAAGAAGGAAGCATAGTCATCAAGAAATCAAAAACTATCAGATTCTGTAAAGAAGGTTTGATTCTTGAAGGAGAATTCAAGCCAGTAGCATCAGACATTGTTATTTTCGCCACCGGATATAGAGGAGATCAAAATCTCAGAGAAATCTTCGAGTCCCAGTTCTACAAGGATTCCATTAGACATGGAGGATTGTCCACTTCAATAATTCCTCTTTACAGGTCAGTCATCTATGATCTCCCACAGTTAAACTCCACTCCTGATGAATTTTGATGTCTGAGATTCTGTACATTTCCTGTGTTACTACAGACAAGTAATTCATCCTCGGATTCCACAACTAGCTGTAATGGGATATGCAGAAAGTCTGTCAACATTGTTCGCCATAGAGATCAGGTGTCAATGGTTAGCACACTTCCTTGATGGAAAATTTCAACTTCCTGCTATAACCGAAATGGAGAAGACAGTCTCAACGTGGGAAAATTTCATGAGAAAACACACACGTGGATCCAGGAGAGCCTGTATAAGTAATACCCATATATGGAACAATGATCAATTGTGCAAGGATATGGGGTACGATCACAGAAGAAAAAAGGGCTTTTTTGCAGACTTGTTTCTACTTTACGGACCCAGAGATTATGCTGGTCTAAATGCCTACTGATGAGAAGTTACAAATCTCAGTGACTCTATATGATCGTATTGAGCAGTATCAGGGCAAAAAAAAAAAGTGTAGGCTAGAAAAGATGCAATCTTCTTCTTCATTTGCCAGGAATATTGTATCTACTGCACTCAATTGTTAGAAAGTCAATTGCTGCTACAGGGTATATTTCATTATCAGTTTGGTCTTCAACTGACTTTAAGAGCATTACTGTACCTACATTGTTCACCTACACAAGACATTGACATTTCCGAGCACTGATTAGTTGAAACCCATTTGTCTTTATTATATCATTTGAAGGTTAGAATCCGGAAATCAAGTGATAAAGATTTTTTAATTAATTTTTTAGCATGATGATTTTCTTTTTCTTTTTGTCTAGGAAGGAGGGAGCAATCCAACATATTTTTATGAAACTTCGAAGTTTAAATATTTGAATTTAATTTAATTCATTAATTTTAAATTAATTTAGTTAGACTTAATTAGTAAATAAAAAAATTATTAAATTCCAACTTTATTAATTCTTAATAATTAAAGTTAAACTTAAACAAATTAATTTTAATTTATTTATTTTAGACCGAGTTAAGCTAAACTAGAACTAAGTTATTATTATGGAGCACTAGTCTCAATTAATTCAATAATTTTTATTTTAAATTCTATTTAATAATTATATCTAACTTATCTCAACATGATTTAAATTAAAAAATTCTCAACAAGTATTTAACAATTTTTTAAATTTTATTAATTCTTTATACACTTAGAATTTCATGAATTATTAAGATTAGATTAATTGATTTTATAACCACTTAATTAAAGTAGAAATATTATATCTAACTAACCTCTCATTAAAATTGTAAATTCACTTTGTTATTGGGATGGTATGAGTCTAGTAATATTTAGAGATTGCAAAACTCATCAACAAATAAAGAAGCATAGAAATTTTTTAAGATAAAATTTTAATTGACAGAAAACTAATAATATAATAAGTATGCTTATTTAATAAAATATGAAATCTCTTTTATAAAATATTAAATTATAAGGTTTTTCAAGAACATGCCAGAAGTTCGGAAAACTTTAATTCAGAAAATGTATACTTTGGATCAAAATTTGAGGATATGTTTCTACGAACGTGGTCCTCCCATTTCCACATAGAAATTCGGACAGAAGTCTAAAACATGGAAATCCTTAAACTGACCGGACATACAGATTAACGGCCACATCCAACAAACCAGAAACTAGTCTGAAGATAAGAGCTTTTTAACAAACTGAACAGAGTCTGAGAAGCTTCTGAAACGAGCCAGTCGCCGATGGCGATCGCTTCTTCTTCTTCTTCTTCTTCGTTTACTTCGACTTCTCTTCACCAAACTTTATGCCCGAAATATCGACATTTTAATTATACTTTCCGAGTTCCCCGACCACGTCTCCGGTACTCCTCTCTCAGGTTCACCATTCGCGCCTCCTCTGCTGTTGCTCTGGAACCTGTAACTATCCCACTTGCCCTCTTCGATGATTTCATTGGTTTTCTATGTCTTTCGTTGGTTTGGTGTGTCTGCTGGGTTTTGGTTGAGTTTTGATAGCTTTTGCGAGTGTTTACTTGATTCCAAGTTCTGGGGAAATTTATGTTTTCATGTTTTGGTTGTGGGAGAATTTAAGGTGTAAAATTTGGTGCTTTTTTGAGAAAACGAAAGTGTTCAGTGAATTTGACATTGGTTTTGAAGATTTAGTTGAATAGGCTCTTAAAGGAAAATGTGAGGAAAGGTAGGAGCTTCAATTAAGGACTTAGGTTGCTAAAGCATTGTAATTTTTCCATAAGATTGGAGGTAGTTCCTTCTCTGATTTTAAAATTTTGTGTCTTTCTTGGAATTAGAATGTCAGAACAGTTTGATGATTCAAGAAAACAGTTATTTATCAAATTGACTGCTTATACTTGGGCACTCAAATTTCTTTTCTTTTTTTTTTGGTGGTTATTTAGTCACTCTTAATGCTTTCTGTGAAATCAATTTTTGACCGAGCGAGTTAATGCTTTATTCACTACTTTTTTCTGCTCCCTGGTGAATGCAAGTATTGAAGATACTAGGTTTCACAAATTATCATACTCAAATTATATGCTTTGCTAGGTAAATCATCAGAGAAGAATTTGTTTCTGGTTTGATTAGTTTGATTGGCTTAATTTTTGGGTTGAGACCATTTTTTCCAAGAAAATATATTCCTTATAATGCATCTTCTGATCAATTGGTGTACTATGAATTATAATGAACTGCCATTTTAGCAATTGAGCACACAGCAGCAGAATCAAACATTGGAGGTTGATCCATTTGCATGTCCAGTATGTTATGAACCTCTGATAAGAAAGGGTCCTCCAGGTTTTAACTTGTAAGTTACGATGCATACAGGTTAAATGTCTTTTCTGTTTTCCTTTAGGCTATGGTTTAATAAGTAGAATTTGCAGGTCAGCAATTTACAGGTCTGGGTTTAAGTGTGAAAAGTGCAATAAAACCTACTCCAGCAAAGAAAAGTATTTAGATCTTACTATTACAGCTGGAATGAAAAATTACACGGAAGTCAAACCTGGTAGAACAGAACTTTTCAGGTACCAATGCCTTTTCAACTGAGAGTTGAGACATCTGTCTGTTGGCGTTTAATAAATTGTTTGCATGTTCTAGTTTCTATTGATTAAAGGAAATCCTAAAAGGCACATAGCTGGTTGTTTCTCACATGAATTTCCTTTTGAATTCTCATGGAAGCATGTATAAGATTTCATAGTTTAGTAGATTGTCACTTCTACTCAGTTTATCCTTCCATTTTATAGGAGTCCACTTGTTTCATTCTTGTATGAACGTGGGTGGCGTCAAAATTTTAATCGGAGTGGCTTTCCCGGTCCTGATGAAGAGGTTTGTCTTCTTTGCTTGTCTCATGATCCCGATGCCTTTGATGAGGATGTCATTAAGACAATTGAAAACAGACATGTTCATTTGGGACTCTTTCTTTTAGAAATGATCTTATTGAGCCTCTACTTCAAAAGAGTATTTCTCCTGAAGTTGTAAGGCCACCTGGAATGAATAACTTTTCATCGCCTTGAAGCCAAATTCATGATATGTGTTATCTTATTTTGCTATTAATGCAGTTTAATATGGCACAAGAGTATTTCAAATCTGCAGAAGGTGGTCTTCTTGTTGATGTGAGTTGTGGCAGTGGTTTGTTCTCCAGAAAATTTGCCAAATCTGGCTCGTATTCAAAAGTTATTGCACTTGATTTTTCCGAAAACATGCTTCGTCAATGTTATGATTTCATTATGCAAGACAGTACTCTCTCAACTGCGTAAGCTTTTCTTGTCCCACTAACATTTGCAAATTCACCTACAAGTTGTGTGAGATAATATACATCATAGTACTTGTCTGAAATAAACTAGAACTTACATTGTTTGGAGAATGTGCAGAAATCTAGCTCTTGTGAGGGCAGATGTTTCAAGACTGCCATTCCCATCAGGTTCAGTTGATGCTGTTCATGCTGGTGCAGCCTTGCATTGCTGGCCAGCTCCTTCAAACGCTGTAAGTGTTCCTTATTCCGGATGGCTTTCCAGCTCTGTAAGATCAATCAGGTCTCAAAGAATTTCTGAAAATTTACAAATTTGATGCACTTGTCCACCTTGTTTAAACTGATTTGTCTTTTTGATGTGTTTTTCTGGTGTTGACTTGATTTTTCTCTAACATGCAAACTTTTGCTATAGTTGTAATTTCCAATCACTTGCAAAATTCATGCTCTTGTATCTAATTTCAGTAGATGCTAGTTGTCTTCCACGTAGTTGTTAAATGACCAATTATGAAATACTCGAGAAGTTGCTTGATCAGGTATAACTATGGGATTGTCATTGCGTTTCTTTTTTCCCTGCCAGCAACTCAATTGTCTGCTTTCTCTTCCTGGGAAATTTTTGAGGGATCATTATGATTAGTAGAGTGAAGATAGTTTACTATATCAAAGTCTCAAAGATAATTCTAACAAGTAGATTGAGTTCCACTAATGGAAATGTGAGTATCATTGCTGAGAAAACTTTGATCTGTTATGTTGGCCTGGAAACATACTTGTGTCATGGTTTCTACAGAATGAAGCCTTCAAGGGAGGAAGAAACCTTAGCTGTCGAAGCCTATAGTATGACACAATTAACCAGATGAATCTCCAATTTGTGGTTTTAGTCTTAGTTAGGTGAACCAGATGGAACTATTATGTAACATTCTGTTCTCTGAAGCATTAAATGTCAGATTCAGCACAGGATTTTTACATCTAAGAACTGCTTTTTTCACCATCTGATGAATCTAAAACCATTTCACAAGTTCAACAAGTAGCTCTATCTTGCCATGTCAGGTTGCTGAAATCTGTCGGGTACTGCGAAGTGGCGGAGTCTTTGTTGGAACCACTTTCCTTCGAACTAATTTGAACAGTCCTTGGATCATACAACCATTCCGTCAGGTAACCATCCTTGTGAAGTATATGCACATGTTTTTTGCTATATTAATATATTACCATGCCTGAACTTGAAATTCTATCAATTTCATAAGAAGAAGACTTAAAGGCTTATCATGCAATACTAAGCTAGAAGCTCTGAAGTTCAGAATTAACAGATTTTCTTTACTGAAGTTCAGAATTAAGTAACAGATTTTCTTTTCTAGAGAAGCTGACTCCACGTTTTGTTTCTAGGTATGTCTTAGAATTCCTCCATTCTTCACGAAATTCCCCTTACAAAATGAAATGAATC
>JAOQMM010000007.1:19085669-19101603 GCA_027563515.1 Erythroxylum platyclados | reverse complement strand
AAACATGTAAAACGTTCACTCATTTCAACAATAGAAGACCAATCAAACAACTAATATTGTGAAGAAGCTATTGCCATTGGTAAACCTTAAATGGAACCCCGTAAAAGGAAAAAAGGATAAGTTGGCAAGCATGATTACTCACCCCTCTGTAGCAATAAGAGTTTCATAAACTAATCCCCTCACATCTCATGACATGCAATATATCAACTATGGCTGAAAAATGCATCGAGGTATATAATGGATCTGCTATCTATATGGACTTTAATCTGAGTTTCAAATTAAAATGTAGGCATGTGTAAATAAAATTCCTACATACATTCCTCTTCATGCATGGATCTATTGTCATGCATTAGGTGAAAAATTATTTGCATTAATGTAGTTATGAATCACTAAAAAGCATAACTATTGTATTTAAAACAAGACTGATTTCATGATCACCTGAAATCAAAATGACGAAGGCTAAACTAATCCCCCTTAAATGAGCTACTTATACACTACTTACACTAAAATGAAACACTAACCTGATAGCCATACATATCAGCAGCATGTACACGACCACCCTCTCGAAGTAAAAGCTCTGTGACCTGGATTGCGCCCCGGACTGCACTCCAATGCAGTGCTGTTTGCCCAGTATGATCTGCTGCATTCACATCTCCTCCGTGCTGATAAAATAAGAACACCCCGTTAAGTGCAACTAGCCTTAAACTCTCTCAATGCAAAAAAAAAAAAAAAAAACAAAATGAGAACCTTGCATCAAACCCACATCATTGTGTTATTAACTCAAATCAGTCACCTACTAACCAACAACTAAACCTACTTAACAAAAAACTGATTAAGAGATGTGAAACCGTGCTCCTGTGTCAATAATCATCCGAAAAATAGCGTCAAAGTATCTCTCCTTTTTCATCATAAGAAAACAACAAATGAACACAGAAACGAGACTGCCGTTAACCCCAATTCAGCTATCAATGAGCCAAGATGACCCAATGCGCCCTACTCAAGCAACCCACAAAATCGCTAAACAAATAAACCTTAAATTAACTTGATATTTGAGCAATCAAAGTAACAAAATCTACCTATAAAAAAGCCATTAAACAAAAAGAAAAGGAAAGGAAAGGAAAGGAAACCGCTTGACCAACTAAGCAAATGCAACACCACCAAATTCCTAAGACAATTCCAGAACGACGCTGCCCACGATCATTCCATTAAACCCATCAAAAGCCCATTTCAACAAAACCTTTCAAATCTCAATAAGCCCACGTCACATAAACAAAGAGACGGAGAGAAAACCGAGAGGCATAAAAAAGACACAGAGAGACAGACCTCAATGATATACTGAGCAGCGGCAGTCCGGTTATTCAAAGCAGCCCACTGCAACGCATAGTAACCGAGACCGTCAGGCTCAGAAACAGAGCAACCCTCACTCTCAACCAATCTCTGAAGCTTCTCCAAATCTCCATAGGCGGCCGCTGTATAAACATCGTTTTTCAAATTCTCCTCCCGAACGACCCCACATTCACCGTTTCCAATCCCATCATTAACACCCCCCGAATTCCCAGATTGCACCTCCTCGACGACCTCGATCTCCGACGTCATTTTTCAACCAATACCCACCTCCCAAAAACTTTAAAGAACGTGCCTTTTTCTCGTGCTCTCAATTGGGTCGCCGGTGAATTTGACTGACTCGATCAAACGGAGGGCTTCCAGAAGGAGTCGGAGATTGGGGATTTTGGGCCGGGCCGGGTCGTTTTAGCCGTCCCGTTTTGACCCGGAAATTCTCAGAGAAGGCAATTGCAAATGTTGGAAGTGAGTCGAAGACAAAACCCCCCGATGCAGCAACTATCTCTATGGATTCCTTATCTTACTATGATCATACTTCCGACATATTTCCTATGTTTCCTCTTATTCATCTTTACTAAAATAAAATCAACGAAAAAAATAGGCAGAACATGTTAAATTAACCATCAAATTAATTAATTTTGCAAAGGAAAGGATACTCTTTTATTATTATAATAATTATATTAACGTGAGGCTCGAAATTTTTATATTGCAGATCTTCCATCTTGAAATCTAATCTTCCACTCATTAAAAAATGGTTTGGACATATGGCTATATGATAAAATAGTCCCTTTTCCAAATACTTCTCATTAATGAATCTACATATCAACAAGTAATATCCACTCTAATAATGATATTTTTGAGTTATTCTAAAAAATTATATTTCACTAATAAATAAAATATTTACATTCCCTAAATTAATTAGACTAAGTTTATTAACATGAAATTAGTCAATTCACTTATAAAATAATAAAATATGTAATTAACTTAATTACTCCTTAAATTGTAATTAATAAAAGTTAATATCTATGATGACCAGGTACTTTCTTCCTGTTCAGCACAAAATACACGAATCAAATCACATTCGATGATGAGAAATAAGTTGAAGAAGGAACCTTTGATCTACATCTACTAGCTACTGATCGTATATTTGTTTCCACCTGTTTGTAAGTTTTGTGTTCGCAAGAAAGGCATCCTCGGAACCAAACACTGAACTGCAGTAAATTTTAAAAGAAGGGCTGCATGGACTGTTCGTTCACTAACTTGGCCGCACGTGAGTTCAGATTTTCTTGCCAACCTTGCTGCTTCCAGTCAAAAACAAACCTATTTATACGAGAAAGAAGCTACTTGTCACTGACGAGTACTAAGGTTACTTCCAGCTTAAGGTGATATACCTTTAGTTTTTCGGCTGTCATGGCTCATGATCACTTAACGTATCTCAATGGTAAGGCTGAATATTTCAGTGACTATTTACGATGATATGTAACAGATTTAACTGAGACTCTGATAATATCCCATTCTTCTTGTCATTTAGTTATCATCGCCTTCTGTAGTTCCACGTATCAGGTTTTTACGAATATGGACATCATTCTCAGGACTTCATTTGCAACTCTTGTGAATCCTGAAGTTTGTAAAGGATGAGACAGCAAGAAAGATAGAAGATGAACTGAAACAAGCTACCATTCTTTATTGACTCATATGACCTAATACATCCGACTGTAAAAAAGAAACTAAAGAAAACAACAGCAGATAACTAACATGAAATTAAACAGAGGTGACACTGGACTTAAAAACTACTTCAAACAGTACATTGCTAACTAATGACGGAAATTAAGAAAATTATGTCTACAATGATGTTCAGGATCTAGTGGGAAGTAGGGGTTGAACATGTTGTTCCAGCAATTTTTCCTATATTCTTTGATAACATCGCAACATTTTTTGCTAAGAGGAGCGAATGGATCCGCCATTGAGAACGCAATACTTCTTATGCAATAGAAGAGTGGTCTTCGTACTGCTTGACAATCCTTAGGTACCTGCTTTTGCAGGAGCGGAGGTAGTCCTGCGCAGCTGCCTGTATCGTTTGATGATTGCGATGTTGGAGGTTGGACTGGAAGTGTAATTATCCTTAGAGGTGGAGGTGCTGGAGCTGGTTCTGCATTTATTGGCGGACTTGCGTTAGGAGCTTCAACGGGTGGATAGTCAGACGAGTCTTCTGGGGGACTTGCTGTAGGAGGATTAATCTCATCAGATGGGGATGGAGCTGGTAATAACGAATCCTCTGGGGGACTTGCAGTAGGAGGATTAATCTCGTCAGATGGGGATGGAGCTGGCGATGAAGAATCCTCTGGAGGACTGGCAGCAGGAGGGATAGTAATAATCTCGTCAAATGGGGATGGAGCTGGTGGAGAAGAATCCTCTGGAGGACTTGCAGTAGGAGGATCAATCTCGTCAGATGGGGATGGAGCTGGCGTTGAAGAATCCTCTGGAGGACTTGCGGCAGGAGGAATAGTAATAATCTCGTCAAATGGGGATGGAGCTGGTGAAGAAGAATCCTCTGGAGGACTTGCAGTAGGAGGATTAATCTCGTCAGATGGGGATGGAGCTGGCGTTGAAGAATCCTCTGGAGGACTTGCACCAGGAGGAATAGTAATAATCTCGTCAAATGGGGATGGAGCTGGTGAAGAAGAATCCTCTGGAGGACTTGCAGTAGGAGGATTAATCTCGTCAGATGGGGATGGAGCTGGTGAAGAAGAATCCTCTGGAGGACTTTCAGCAGGAGGAATAGTAATAATCTCATCATAAGGGGATGGAGCTGGTGATGAAGAATCTTCTGGAGGACTTGCAGTAGGAGGGATAGTAATAGTCTCATCAGATGGGGATGGAGCTGGTGATGCAGCTACTGGTGGACTTGCCTCAGGAGGTTCAACAGGTGGATATTTAGAGTTATCTGGGGGACTTGCAGTAGGAGGATCAATCTCCTCAGAAGGGGATGGAGCAGGTGATGCATCCATTGGTGGGCTTGCCTCTGGAGCTTCACCAGGTGGACTGCTTGTTGGTGGATCTTCAGAAGAGTCATCTGGAGGACTTGCGGTAGGAGGATCACTCTCGTCAGATGGGGATGGAACTGGTGCTGCTTCAGGAGGGATTGATGGAGCATCAGATGGTGGACTATCCGAGCTCGGTGGAATGGTGGGATCCGACTCGTCTTGGTTTTTTGGCGGGCTTGCATCAGATGGATGTGATTTTGGAGACTGGTCCTGAACCAGAACCTGGGGAGCAGATGATAATGAAACTGAAGATACGTCCTCACCAACACCGCTAGGATTGGGACAACTACAGCAACAATAACATTTCTCTCCATTTCTCCTCCTGCCCTCGGCGTAATATGATCCTAGGGTCGAGTTATTAGCATATTGGCATGCGTTCTTACACGAGCAAATGTCCTCTTCCGCTCCCACAACACCTAAATTAGCATGAGCCAGTACTAAAACTATAACCGAAACAACTAAAAATACCACGTTGGTGACAACATGAGCTTTTGCCATCTTGTCACAAGAAAGTGTTTCTACTGCCTCTTTTCTACTTCAGGATTTGGTTTATATAGGCACACACATTTAATGTTCTTGGTCAAAGCTAAAATCTTATGATATATCTTCGTGATCAATCTTTATTTACCCCAAATCTGAAAATATTCTGTTGTTGAGATTGGAAAGGATTTTAACTTATCATAAAATAATTTGAATGTTTTAAAAGCAACTATCAGTCTGATATCTTTCTTACGATGGAGTTAGATTGGTCAGAGCACGTTTGAATCATCTGCTTGTTCTTGTCCAAGTCTGGTGGTCCAGACTCCAGTTGACAATTTTTCTTTTCTTAATGAAGATCTAAATATGTAATAATTAAATTTTTAAAAGTGTTATCCCTATAAAACTCTACTAAAATTATAAAATGAGATTTACAAACAATCTATTACGAGTTAATATGAATAACGTTTAGTAAGTATTTGAATTCATACCATTTTTCAATTATTTGATTTTTGTTATTAAAATTATATTTTAATTTCTAAGATATTAATCATCAAATATTACTTTTAGTTCAATGTTGTAGCTTATGTGATTTTTCCTATATTTTTTAAAAAGTTTCACATTTATTTAGATTTGTGACAACAATTTCTACTCTTTTTTTTCTTAATTTCAAGATTGAAGTAATATGTAAAGTGTTAAAAATAATTAATAAAAAATATATGGATATTTTATAATTTTCTTAGTTTTGTCTTGGTAAAATTTTCATTTTATTAACTAAAATTTACAAGTCCTTCTTGGCTATTTTTTTCACCTAATTTCTAGAATTAAGTGAACAAATTAAAATGTAATATTGTACAAGGCGTTTAAATGTATATACCTCGCAAAGCCAACAAGGAAATAAAAATAGAAAACAGGAAATTCCAAAACATGACCTAATTAAAAGTAGGATGTCAAAAATAAAGATATAAAATCAAAATCCCCTATTGCCAGAACCACTCTATTGCTTCCACAACATTCCAATAACCACTGAACCTCGTTTACTTTGTCTGGAACAAGCCAAAACTGGTCTGGAGATATCCATCTTAATCAAAAACCCTATCAAATTAGGGTTTGCCCCAGTACACCATTCTGGTTCAGGTCCCTCTTCGAACCTCCTCAGTTTGCTCCCAAACACACACTAACTGCACTCTTTTAGGTTATTTGGACTGATTGTGTATCTGGGTGTGTGTTGTTTTTAGAATATAGTTTGTGTATAAGCAATGGAGGTGAGCAGTGTCATCTCTGTGGAGAGGACTGTGTGGGTTTGCTCTGTTCTGGAGACTATGGCGGTAGAGACTCTCTTGGCTGCTGCAAAGTCTCTTGCTTCCTTGCTCTTTGTGGTATCACTCTCTTTGGCTTCAATTCAATTTTGGTCCTTTTATCTTTTTTCTTCAAAGTCTTGGTCTTGTTTAGTTATTTGTCGTTTTTCTTCTTCGTGTTTGAGGTTTAGTTTCTATTTTATTTGTTCTTTTATGGGCATGCTTGATTTTGGAAAATTAGGGCTTTACTTGTCGTGCTAGTGTGTGTGTCTCTGAAATTCTGGAACTTTCGATTTTGTTTCAAGTCTTTTTCTCAAACTTGCAACACTTGGAATTTTCCAGAGGTCGTTGTGCTCTTCTAAAGAGGATGATTTGCTAGACTTAGTGAAGGTAGTTATGGACAGATTCTGTACCTTTAGAAGTTTTCAGAGGCCGTTGTGCTCTTCTAAAGAGGATGATTTGCTAGACTTAGTGAAGGTAGTTATGGGCAGATTCAGTAGCTTATAGAAAATATTACTCTTTCTGAACGTCCCTATCAAAAGTTCCAGGAACGGGACTTGTAGAACAATCTAACCTTTTGCTTATTTCAATTGTAGTTTATATTTTTCTTGCTTACAGTTGGTATGGCTTTAATTTGGTTGATCTGATACTTGAATTATGTGTCTGATTATAGGATTCCTAATGTAATTGTTTGGTTTTTGTACGCACTGCGTAGTGCTTACTGCTTACTCTTGGAAAAGATATGTAATTATGGTCCTTGGTTCTTGCTGTTATACAATACTGCTCTGATTTCATAGTTCCCTGTGGATGGGTACAGGTTCTTGTGTTGGTAGGTCCTGCTGTTTTTGGTTTTCTGTTGGGTTTAGTATTGCTCATCACTTTTCCAAGCGTTTAACATCTAGTACTTATTTACTTGTACCTTTTTGGAGCTTATGATATTTGATATTATCACTTTTCGTTTTCAGCTGCATATCATACAAGGGTACTGCTTTGGTTTGTGTTTTATTTAGGGAGATTTTTCATTTCTTGGAAACTTTACTAGCAGAAATTTTGTTTTTATGAGTGTTTTTGTATGTGCATCTGCTTCCTTGTGCATGGTTGAACAGGCAGCCTTGCAGTCACATCTATGTGCTTGTTTGCTCATAACCCCTTGCCCTCTTGATTTCTTTTGTCTCTTCCAGACTGGATCATTGCTGAATGAAATCAATGTATCGCCACATTTGACTCCAATGAATGAGAGGTAAAAGAATATTTTGCCCCTTCACTTGATTTTGCATTGTCTATTAGCGTGAATGAATTGAATCTTAATGGTAGGTGTCACTCTTTCTGCAGCTTCCCTTTAGATGAACTTCACAAGACAAAACGGCCAGATGCAGAAAACAAAGATGCCAGTGACACTGAGGATGATGATGAAGAAGATGACGATGACAATGCTGATGACCAGGATGATGATGCAGGTGATGAAGATTTCTCCGCCGAAGGAGAGGAAGAGGCTGATCCGGAAGATGACCCTGAAGCTAATGGCGAAGGGGGAAGCGATGACGAAGATGATGACGACGGTGATGATGATGGTGATGAAGATGGAGAGGAGGATGAAGAGGAAGAAGAGGAGGAAGAGGAGGAAGAAGAGGTTCCTCAGCCTCCTACTAAGAAGAGGAAGTGAGAGTAGTGAGACTAAGCGTTATGTTTCTAAATTATCTCGTTCCCTTTTAGGAAGGTAGCTTTAGCGAGAAGGGGGGTTGAGAATGTCAGCCATCATAGAGTAAGATTGACCGTCTTGTCTTGAATGAACCTCTCTTTTGTTGTTGTGGAATTTATGTTATTGCAGATTATTCTCATCTATGATGTCTTGGCTTCCATGTAATCAAAACCACTTTAATTTAATCTTTCTTTGTTTCTAATTACGAATTTATGTTTCAGGAAGAACAGGCTTTGAAGTTGAAAATGAGATTCGAAATCTGTAAAAAGTTTTCTTGAAGCCAAATGTGGCTGTTAAAATATCTTATTACTATTCTTCTTGTTCTTCCACAAAAGAAATGCATTTCTTTTTACTATATTATGGGATCATATAGAATCTAAAAGTAAAGAAGTACAGAAGTGGAGAACTACAATTCAGAATAACTAGATTAAATTAGCTAATTCCTTTTCACGTTCTCAAATGGAATTGCAATGGTAATTTCCTTTTACAAATCAGCAGAGGTAATGTACTAATTAGTTATTATAGACAAGAAGCTGCAAGTTGGAGGCAACTAAAAACTAGCTCAAGGCAAATTTTATATACTTGTTTATATGACATTAATCAGTTGAAAAAATAAAATTGTAATCAACTATACCATATCATTAATTTCGATCAATATAGTACGAATGTAAGAAAACGGACCTACAGACCAAGGACTTACTAGTGATTGACAATACATGCAAAGCTATACATCTTCATCTTTCTCCAGCCTCTTTCTGATAAACAAAGATAAACTGGAAAGCAGCCAGGAGGTGGTTAAACTTATAGATGATAGCTACGATAATTACTATTCAGAAACTTGAACTATAAATACATACATCAATAGGTGAGCTTGAACTATCAAATCATGCTTTTCTCTTTTGTTTGAATGATTGAAGAGTTTGTTTCAATGCTTATGAGTTTGTTTCAATGCCTATGAAGCTATCCTTAGCCTTCTATTTCATTTTCATTACTAGACAGAACTTTTAGGTCTTCTTTGGCCTCTCTCACTCTGTAAATTTATGGCCTTTCGTTTTCATCTTACATTAATATCTTCCTGACTGCAGGCCATTTGGAACTTTCTCATCACCCCAATAGGACCAAAATGGTCTCTACCCTTTGGTTTGTTTGTTCTGCTGATAATTTCAGCACTTGACATGAAAATATGTATTGCTTTTTTGGCTCTTGCTAGAGTATATGCCTGAGAGCTTTAGTCACATTAGTACACTTGACGTAAAATTGTGGCAAAAGTTAAAAAGGGATCTGGACAAGACAAACTGACTAAAATCACCTAAGCAATCCCCAAATAAAAGCCGATTAGGTTGTTGTTTTTCCACTCTTGTAAGTATCGATATGTCTTACATTGTGGTTGTCTGACGAATGGATAGGAAAGGAAGGACAAGTCGTGAAAAGGGTTTCTCTTAAATAATAGATATATTACACTTGACCGTGCAAGTTAAGGCATCGGGACAAAGTTCACTTGAAAGGTCCCTTGATCATGCATCCAATCTTTATTGCCTTAGGATTAAAGTTGTGAAAGTTGACAGGATCTATATCCCATTACCATTCATCAACTTGATCTATATCATATGCTTATGTCACCTTTAATCATTGAGAAAATATTCTGAAGCATAGTAAGTGTTAACTTGGATGAAGACATGCAATTTCTTCTCCAAATCGTTCTCTTGAGATACCTCATGTTCGAGCTTAGCAAGTGGTGAAAATGGACAAAAAAGATCAAAACAAAAAAGATGATGGTGACCTTTCTTGGGACGTCAAACTATTTTTAAAAAGTCACCTTCAACTTTTCATCAATTAAAGCTGTGACCAACTTCAGTGGAATGGAACGAGAACTATGGCTAGTTTTAATATGTATATACCTCCCATTTTGGTCAAAAACAAGAGATAGTAACCTTATCAGAGCCACTGTATTGAAATAAACTTCAGTTACACGGCTACTCCGTTCCTTCTCAGAATCTATAACTGATATTATTGGTTCGGTGTCTGAATCTTCTGATGTATTCGTGGCCCTACTAGGTAGCAGCTTTAATAATTCACTCCACCGAATAATAGCCTTCTCTTATCTAACATTGAAGGGATAAGGTCTTTAGCTGTTCTCTTTAAGAAACAATCCTCATGAAATGAAGATAAGGGGAGGTGTATGATTTCCAGTTCTTAAACAAACTAACTAGACAAGTGTTGCCCAACCCTTTGAGACAAAGACACATGGAACTCTGGTCTTTTGGTTTCTATATGATCTCAACAACTTTCTCATAGTTCTGTTTGACACCTGTGTCTTTGATAGCTTGGTAACTCAATTTCCACTAAAAAGAATTTCCTGCTCTCTAGGAGTTGGGTTGTTGGTAAAAAGTCTAATAGCTTGAGAGAAAGGAAGGTGATTTGTTTGATCCTCATTTGAATTGGTAAACAGGTGGATTAGTTGGAATTTATGACATCTCAACCGAAATAATACCAAAAAAATATAATTTATTATGGATTTCATGTTTTAATAAAATTGTAGGAGTGTAAGAATATTTCCTGAATTAAATGTAGATCAATATAATAGTTCATGCTGAACAGTAAATCAAAAGCAAACTTTGATATTTTGCTTTTATGAAGATTTCATAAGTTTTTTTAATTTCTTTTTCTTTGAACGTTTTATAAAAATGCGATAAATATACATTTTTTTAATATTTCATACCTATTTATTGTGCTTGCAAATATTAATCGTGTTATCTAATGAAGAAAAAGATGTTTGAGGACAGAACCTTGGTACCTTTCTGTAAAAAGCTGAAGAAGATGCTGATTTGTCTTTTTTTCTTTTTTCTTTTTCGTCACGTCCAATTAATTGAAAATATTTATTGATTTATACCAATACATGATTTATTAGTTGTATAAATCCATGGTTTTCATGTTCATGTCTTCGACACTTACTTTCTACTGTTTGCTTCGGTCACACACACACGTGAATAGAGCTCGAAGTTTAAGCCTTTACATCTAAACAAAGTAAAAGTTTAAACCTTTGTTTCCTTTCTTTTATCATATTTTATAGCCACTCCCTAGTAAACCTCCCTAGCTGTGTCCCACTTCTGCACTTTCATGGCTACCTTACTCATTCATAGAGAGAGCCTCAGATCTTAAAGCTTGCAACTTTTCTCGGATGGGTTCTCAGATTTGTCAAATGGGGTTGTTGTTTCTGGTGTGTATGTTTAGCTTCTGCTTTGTTTCTGTGAGTTCACAGGGTGTCGCTGCACAAGGTGGCAATGTTCAGGGGACAGTTTTTATCGATGGGAAAGCTGCCATTGGAAGTATTGATGAAGACTTCATTTGTGCAACTTTGGATTGGTGGCCTCCTGAGAAGTGTGACTACGGGACATGTAGCTGGGGCTATGCTTCTCTCATTAATCTTGTATGTCTATTTCAGTTCCATTTTTTATGTTTCCGAAGTTTCTGCCAAGTACATGTTATAGATATCTTCCGTGGGTCTTAAAGTAAAACACATGCAAGTGATGTGAACTAACCTATTCTTTCTGTTTCATCTCTCTCACTCTATCGTTTCTTCTTGTTCTGTCTTTTGTGAATATTTGTGGACGAATTTAGAATATGACTTATGCTGCCCTTTATGTCGGTTTGGCATTTGAGTGATGCTTTAGGTTTGATTTGCGACCCGTTATAACTCTATGCCTCGAAAATATCGATGAATGCGTTTTGGACTAGTTTTTACTTTACAAGTTGATGGAGTGAAGCTGAAAGCTTGACCCATGGAGGGCGTTATTCCATCCCTTTCCAAAGAGCTCCCTCATAAACTACAATTACACCAAAGTTTTCCGTGTCCCTTTCTGAACAATCTCGATATATGAACTTTTGGTCTTCAAACGCACTATGATAACTTCAATTCTGTTAAAAATCAAAACTTCAGAGTCCAGAACTTTTAAAAATATTTCTTACAATCTGTTCCTCTCTAAATTTACTTCAACATCTTCTTGTTTTTCAGGACCTTAACAACAGAATATTACTAAATGCCGTAAAAGGTACGAACTAAGAAGCCTATTTAGTTTAAATTCTGTTAGAAACTCTCAACAGCTATGCAGTTGTAGAGTCCTGATAGGCTTATGTGGTCAATGAACCAGCTTTTACACCACTAAAGATCAGATTAGGAGGAACTTTGCAAGACAAGGTCATATATGACACTGAAGACAATCAGCTACCGTGTGTCCAATTTGTTAGGAATACCTCTGAAATGTTTGGCTTCACTCAGGGATGCTTACCCGTGTACAGATGGGATGAACTAAATGACTTCTTCAAGAAAGCAGGGTAACGGAATTCTTTATCCTTCCTTTGTTTATCTTTTCTTCCCATTTGTAGAAGTGAAACATTGGATTATTTTTCTATTAACTTCTTGGATTCAGGGTAAAAGTTGTATTTGGATTAAATGCTCTTGCTGGTCGATCCATACAACCTGATGGCTCTGCAGTAGGCACTTGGAACTACTCCAATGCTGAATCTTTTATTAGATATACTGTCCAAAAGAACTACTCTATTTACGGTTGGGAGCTAGGTGAGTATGATCTTGGGCTTGTTTTTTTCTTTGTTGAAGCCATTACGTCACAACATTGTTGGATTATTCTATGAGTTCTGTTACCAAGTTTTGACTTGTGTTCTTCGCTGTGGTGCAGGAAATGAATTGAGTGGCAGTGGAGTTGGAACAAGAGTAGCAGCAGACCAGTATGCTTCTGACACAATCTCACTATGTAAGATCATACAGAGAATTTACAGTGGAAGGGACTCAAGGCCACTAATCTTAGCACCTGGAGGATTCTATGATGCAGCTTGGTTCAAAAAGTTCCTTGACATAACTGGAGATTCTTTAGATGTGATAACCCACCACATATATAATCTTGGTCCAGGTAACTTTAAGAAGAATTGATTTCTGAAGTTTGAAGGTTAGAGAAAGAGGCCTGATTTGATAAAATTCCTTGCTTTTTATAGGTGTTGATGAACATCTTGTTGAAAAGATCCTGAATCCGTCTTATCTTGATGGCGAGGCTAGTACCTTCAGTGGCCTGCAAAACATCCTCAAGACTTCTAAAACTTCAGCTAAAGCTTGGGTGGGGGAATCTGGGGGTGCTTACAACAGCGGCCGAAACCTTGTCAGCAATGCTTTTGTTTATAGTTTCTGGTAAATATGATCAAAATTTGAGATGATGTTCCTTTTCATTTTGAGGTGCGATCAAAATGTAACTGAGACTTTCATCAAACAGGTATCTTGATCAGCTAGGTATGGCATCAGCTTATGATACAAAATCCTATTGCAGACAGTCGTTGATTGGTGGAAATTATGGCTTACTCGACACTACTACTTTTGTTCCAAATCCAGACTACTACAGGTAACTGAAAACACTGAACTTCTTCCATTTAAATCTAGGAAACTAGAAGTCAACCTTAAAGCCACAAAGGGTTGGAAGGTCTGAGAGAATCCATCGATGTTGTTGCAGTGCTCTTCTTTGGCATCGACTGATGGGAAGAAATGTTCTTTCGACAAGCTTTTCTGGGACAAAAATGATACGTGCTTATGCACATTGTGCCAAACAATCTGTAAGAAATTTATACTGCAGTGTAACCAACCAGCATAACCCTTTTTCTATTCTGATTAAATCCTTTGTCTTGCAGGATAGAACCACCGTACTTCTAATCAACTTAGACGACAGCACAACAGTTCAAGTCAATGTAGCTTTTAACAGTACTTTCACACTACTACACGATAAACATGGCCATCACAGGTCTGGTAGACTTCACAAAAGAGAATTCACTCGGTTGCCTCAAGGTTCAGCAAGTGACTCAACAAGGGAAGAATACCATCTAAAAGCAAAAGATGGAAACTTGCATAGTAAAATCATGTTACTCAATGGAAAGATTTTAACTGTAGATTCGACGGGGGACTTACCTTCCCTGGAGCCTGTATATGTAAATTCGTCAAAGCCCATTGTTGTTGCTCCTTTCTCTATTGTATTTGCTCACCTGCCTCAGGTTCTCCCTGCTTGTGGGTAGATAGGGTTGGATGGGACAGAAATTGGTTCCCTTCAGATGATTGATCAATAAGAGATAGGATAGAAACAAACATCACATTCTTTTTTACCATTGAAGAATGCCACTGTTTCCGATATAGTGCTTATTTGCAGCTATTCCTAGAAGGAATTGTGTACTAACTTGCCTAAGGCTTATAGCAAATCCTCAACTCGAGGACTAGTTAATAATTTGGAAGACTCACTTTCTTTGACTTTCTCTTTCTCTTTGATACTACAGCAGACATTATAATTCAAGCTTCGTGTAGCAGGCAGAGTCCAGAGAGTTTACAAAGAGGATCTTCCCGTAGTTGGTGAAGATTGAGGGAGGTGAAATTGTGGAGGGTGAGCGAGAGAAAAAGTTGTCAGCTTTCAGTGAAAGTTTCGCCATGTCTTCAAAAAGAGCGGCACAACCGCTCAAGCCAACCTAAACCAAGTGAAGAAAATGTTAAAAACAGACACAGAAGTTGGGTTTTATGTGATGTATGAAAGGAGGGAATGAGATCCTCTCTTCCCCTTAATCAATTCCTACTTTGTGCGTGTCATTCCCTTTCATCAACAAATTTCTCTGTATGGGATTAAGAATTGATTAAATGGAACTGAATTGATTAAATAGAACTGAGGATCTCATCCTTGAAAGGGGGGCAGCCATTGGAAAGACCAGAAGAGAAGCTTGGTTTCTGCGCCATGACACTAGTTTTTTTCAACTCTGGGACTGTTCTGTTTTGGAAACTAATCATTTTCTTACAATCAGAGCTTAGGCTCCTACTTTGTAGGCTACCGAACGTAATGGCCCATTAAGTTCTCGGTGAGAAAGGATTAGAACATGATGACTTTAGATTGCCAATAATGAGACAATAAAGTAATATATACATAAATTATAAGAGCTAACGTTTGCAATGACATAAAATTTCTACTTGTCTACTCTGTTTCTTGTTACGAGGACCTGTCAACGTTCAGGTACATAATTGCATTAATCTCAAGTATCGTACCGTAATTTACTTTCACAAAATGAGATCTCTTGGCATTATTTAGATTCTAGTTTCTGATTTGACATTTTATCTGATGGTTGAGATTGTGAAACCCGAAGCTACCAACTTGGTTTCAATGTCGGACCGCCATGAAGTCAACGATCATCCTCATGTTGCTCATATTCCTGTAATTGATCTTAGTCTACTATCCTCACCCCCCTGCCTTTCTTCTGAGCAAGGACTTGCTGAGCTCGAAAAACTCAGACAAGCTGTCTCTACCTGGGGCTACTTTCAGGTCCACCTTGTAGTTTCGGAATCAGTTTGCTCACTTCAATTCAGAGACTTGATGTTTCTGGATGATACTTTAGTTTACTTGTCACTTTACTTGCAGGCAATAGGACATGGGATTTCAAGCTCATTCCTTAGCAGATTATGTGATGTTACAAAGCAATTTTTTGCACTTCCGATCAAAGAAAAACAGAAATATGCTCAAGGAGAATCGAATCATCATCTGGGATATAATGAAGAAAGAGATCTTTCGGACAAGCAAATTCGTGACTATTGCGATCGTCTTTTACTTAGTCTATTGCCAGAACAGACTAGAAAGCTTGAATTTTGGCCAGACAAACCCAGTGAATTCAGGTACTTGCGATGTTCATATGCTACAAACTACATAACAAATCATATATATAGTGAATAAAATTCTCAACTTTTTAGATAGTTGACTTTATTTTTCAACCAAGTGTATGGTTGTTGTCTTGCCATATTATGAGGTCAACTGCAAATCTTGCAGAGTTGTGCTGAATGAATACTCGGAGAAGCTGAAGGTTATAGTAGGGTCTGTTCTTAGGGCCATGGCAAGATCACTGAGATTGGAAGAGGACTGTTTTTTGAAACAATACAGAGGTAAAGAATTCATGGCAGTAAGGTTGAATTACTATCCCTTACCATGCCACTGCTTTGCCAATTCTTCGTGCGAAAATTTTCAAATGTCAAAACTGACTTTACCATAATTCTTAGCGCA
>JAOQMM010000007.1:19031878-19044145 GCA_027563515.1 Erythroxylum platyclados | reverse complement strand
TTCTTTTTGGTGTGCGAAGTGAGGAGTTTTTTTTAACGGATACCTTGTGTATAATGCATCTATAACAATATGGGTGCTGATCCTATACATTGTGGGGTTTGTCAGAAATTTTATAGCTTTTTCAGTTTTGTTGTTGAGAGATCTTGTTTGAAATTAGCGGGATGGTATTTGTTATGTAAGAATAGGAAAGAACTGAAGACAGTACCTTGGAACTTACTTTGACTTTTGGCATGCTGGGTTTGTACTCATTAGTCATGATTTGCGGTCTTTTTGTTCGGGGATTTTATGAATTTTGCTTTCATGTGTTACAGTTGGTGGCAACATGCTGCAAACTTGGCGAGTTATGAGCAGCAGGATGCCCATGAGTTTTTTATTTCTATGCTCGATGGGATCCATGAAAAGGTGGAGAGAGATCGTTGCAAGCCTCAGAGTCAAGGTAAAGACTGTTTGGTTTTCAACGATTTGTTCCAGATTTTATGCCTTTTAAGGATGCCAGTTTTGAAGGAAACATTAAGGTGCCACTTGTGCTGGAACATGTGCTGACTCACAGGTTCCATATGCCGATAAGCTGTGTAATAAATTGTAATCATACTGTATCTAGTGAAAATCAGTGTTGATGCTTGTATTTGATTGGCAAAAGAAATCACATTGTAGTCTTCTGGTTCCAGGTTTCTACATTTTACTAACTTATCTGGGAAATGATTGTTCGCATAAGCACAATGTAAATGTAAAAGATTTTTTTTGTTATCAAGGCAGTTCCATTTTTATTCTCTATTTTGATGTTGTAATGAGGTCAGGACTTCATTCTTATGGACTGCTTCACCTCGCTTATGTGTATATAAGATTGAATATCAGATTAGCTTGTTTGGTCAAAGCCAATTTGTGTGATTTCTTAAGAGTTATGTTGAAGTAGTATTCATCCCTGTAGATTTAGAATGTCATGAATGGAACATGAAAAGCTAGTGTTTAAGTGGCAGCCGCTTGTAATAGGAGGGAGTTATAGAGGTTTTGGCACAGTAAGTGACTAATTTTCTGATCAGTGGCGCTAGAGGAGGTGATTGTTATGGCCCCTAGATTGAGGTTTCTGACTTTTAAGGTTGAAGACTGTCAACCTTAAGTTTTCTTCAATGCGCACAACCCTATTTTCTTATGTGAATACATCTCTTTCATCACATTGGTCCAAAGTAGTACCAAGCACAGTAACCATAACTTTTAACTGCAGGGTGTGGTTTTAGGTTCCTTTGTTATTGCTTTAGGAGTTGACAGAGTGCTCATTTAGGGGTAAGTCTCAACATCAACTTGCAGACTTGATGGTGTCATCTGCTTTAATTCCAGTAAGTCAACTTTTCCTTAGACTACTTGGTTTCATCATAGGGAATTGTCACCATTTAGAATACTCGTGTTAATTCCGCCTTTGTCCTTCTTAGGGTCTTACCTCGTTGAAAAGTTGATCCATTCCAGAAGCTAACAAGCGTGGTTGCACTAGGTTCACACCCTGCCTAAGGCTTATGTTGCATACTTCTTGAGCTCCCTTCATATTGCTTTAGGATGAAACTTCCTCTGTAGTTTTCTTTTCATGGAGATATCGGATGGTTATTTGGTGTAGGTGCCTAGCAAGAGAAAAGATCACTAATGTTACCAAGTTGGGAGAACAGATTGTTAAATCCAGGAATTGAACTAATATCTAGGGTGCTAGTAGCTAATAGATTACTGTGATTGAATAGTGTGCTCTCTGGAAACATTTGCTTGTGAAGTGTCCTAACTTTGATCTGCAAGCATTTTTAATGGAGTTTTCTTTATTTTCTAATGTGATATGAATCAGATTTGTAGGTTAAACTTCGTAAACTCTTACAGTCAAAGTTTTAATACCACCTTGCTTTTAATGCAGGTCATGGAGAATGTTGTATTGCTCATAAAGTGTTTTCTGGTATCTTGAGATCTGATGTCATGTGTATGACTTGTGGTTTCACCTCTACAACGTATGACCCATGTGTTGACATTTCACTGGATTTAGAACCCCACCAAGGAGGTTCAGCAAAGACAGTGTCGACAAAGACTCATCAATCTTGCAATGGTGAGGCAGATTGCAAGAATTCAGGCCAACATTGTGGGATATCTACACTGATGGGGTGTTTGGACCGATTTACTAGACCTGAGAGACTGGGATCTGACCAAAAATTCTTTTGCCAGCAGTGTCAGGTGAGGCAGGAATCTCTCAAACAGATGTCTATAAGAAAGCTTCCTTTGGTTTCTTGTTTCCACATTAAAAGATTTGAGCATTCGTCAATGCGGAAAATGTCAAGGAAGATAGATCGATACTTGCAGTTTCCATTCTCCTTGGACATGTCACCTTACCTTTCTTCTTCTATCCTGAGGAGTCGATTTGGCAATAGGATTTTCCCATTTGACGGAGATGAGCCAGACGTATCAAATGAGATGCCAGCAGAGTTTGAGTTATTTGCTGTGGTGACTCACACTGGTAAGCTAGACGCTGGACATTATGTCACATATCTGCGTCTGAGTGATCAATGGTACAAGTGCGATGATGCTTGGGTCACTCAAGTCAATGAGAACATTGTGAGGGCCGCCCAGGGGTACATGATGTTTTATGTACAGAAAATGCTTTATTACAAAGCAAGTGAGAAACAAGTCACTACCTGATACAATGCCAGAAAGGGTAGAACGGTGGTCAACTCACTTGTGCAAGCAAGAAGTTGTATCAATGACCAACATGAAATTTACCAACGCAGATGCCATGGCTAACCTTTGCAAGCCAAGAGGAAAAATAACAATGAGCCAGTTTCTTGCACCGCGGAAGTTCCTACATGACTGCTATCTGAGTGGTGCTTTTATTGATGAGTTGGAACATAAGTGGGCCTAAATTTTTGAGGCACTTCAACATTGGGAACATTACGTTTTATGGAGGTACAGATTACTCTTTTTAAGTGATTCCTGATTTGATTTTTTCCGCTTAAGTTTCCTTTTATGCTCATTCAAGTGTAGGTTGGATTGATTCTTTTTTCTCCTCAAGGTCCTCTAGAGAGGTCAAATGCTTGGGAATGTAGTTCACCACTGTACCAATCCTTTCTTACCGGGTATATGAATTACAGAAGGTTTACTATGAAAGGCAATCGCATTGCTTGCCCCTTTAGATAATTGTTTTTTAAGCTTACCCAGAAAAAGATTTACCGAATATATCTTCTTGATCATTGCTCAGTCAAATAAGGATACTTCAGATATTCGCAGGGGGTCCTGTGAAAATCCCTGCTCTACACACACTTGTATGGTATAGAAATATTTCTAATTTTATAATGATCTGAAGTGACATTTCCAAATTTACAATGATTACAATTGGCCGAACAAGACAAAGTCTGTTCGAAAACTACCCTGTCTTGGAGGCATTAGGAGGGTATCATTTCTTGTGGACCTTTCCCTTGAAGGCTCGAAAAGTCACCTTGCAAGTTACCATAGTAACATTTCAATGTTGAGAAGTATCGATAGATAAATATAGTTACCTTTCATTTTCCCATCATTTAGGTTCTGTTTAGTTGTGATGCTTGAGCTGCCACATGTTTCGCCCCAATGACACCCATCCATACGCTTATGCTAGGCCTCGGTTAGTCAGTTGCCTTTGCTTTCACATAAGTACGTAATCAATGGAATTGTCTTTTCACCTCAGTATTCGTGGGACAGACGCATAAAAGGGTAATGGATTTCATTGTTATATAGAGATTTGTTGCATCTAATATTTTGTGGATGTGAAAAGAAGAAATCTTGACCCACTTGATCCATTTGTGCTCAGTTCTTTTACCCTGTCCAAGTCCATGAATTGTCATCGTTTCATGCTATGGAAGCATTTACCCACTGAAATTTACTGTAGCTTCAACTACAAGAGCATATGTTCTCCTACCACTTCTGTCGTTTACCATATCTACAGCGATTTCATATCCATTTGTTGAAGCAAATTGGTGCTGATAAAGCATAACTTCCCAAAGCACAAATGCCTTTTATTTTTTCGTGAATCTAACCCCAATATCAAGTTTAAGGGCGATTGCATTCTTACTAAATTTTTAGTCCGTTAGTTTCAAGATATAATCGTTAGTTGAATCCTATAGCTGCTTGTTTACTTTTAACTTGACTTCTGTTTAAAAAGTTGTCTGCTTGCTTGCTGCTTTTAACCATCATGGATGGTACAAGTTATGAAGCTAAAAGTTGTGGTCTTTTCTCTAAGAAAGCAGGTGATGAGAGATACGGCACACTGTCAAATGCAATGAAATCTTGTCAGATGCAATTTCAAGTCTTTAATTGACAGTTTCGAACAGAGTATACATGGTTCTTGCTTGATGTTGCTACACCTTCAAAGAACACTACCCTATCATGGTCCGAAACAAAAGCTGACTAACACTAATTACTGAAAGGTTTAAGAATATAATGTCTCTTTCGTACATCCCAAGTTCATGAGATTCATGCATTTTTAACTCTTTTTTCCTTAGCCCCCCAACTTATGAACATGAAGACCAATAATCAGCCGAGACGTCGAAAGGTCATGTTTATTCTTGGGATTTCGGGGGCTATCTTCTTGAACTTTTGAGAAATCCAATCTGAAAGATTGACTATTACGAATCCCACAAACACCTGCAGGACCAACCAATGAACTATTATCGATCTGAGAAAGAGTTGGTCAAACTATTAGTTCTAAGCCTGTGAATGTTTCATGTTATAAGTTCACCTGAGCTGCACCAAGTAGATAAACTGCAGAATAACGTTGTCGATGTATCACCATATCCTCCAACATGGCCACTGGTATGGTTAAGGAGATGCCAAGAGCTGCCACTAGTGGGTTAGTCCACACAACACCTAATGCCCTGGGGATAGCAATAATTCCACTTGCTCAGACAGAGAACATAAAGATAAAGCTGAAAACGATCTTTGTCTTCGCATACCAGAAGTAGTCACACAGGACGCTTCCAACCAAACAGTTAGCAAAAATGATTCCTATGAGTTTAGCTGAATGTGGAAATGAGAACTTGGGTTCCATTCCCATGGCGTTGAGAGGCCAAACTGAAGACATTAAGAAAACTAGTTAAACCCTGTAAATGATGAAAGTTAAAAGAGTATATATGAGAAGAATTTTGCTCGTACCAAGCCACCAAAGGGATATTAGTGTGAATAGTCCAATAAAACCATACAGTTTCTGCATATCGACCTTTCGTCCATCTTTTCCAGCTAACTTCTTCAGCAGCACTGTCAGGTGATTTCTGTCAGTTTTTCCCACAACATTGGAAACTGTACATTTGATTTTTACCTAAATTCTTGACAAACTTAAGAAGATTTCACCTGTAAATAGAGCATAAGTCAAAGCTGAGAGTGCTGCAAATAGGTCGCCTAGAAGAGAATGGTTGTGATCACTGTCCACCATAAGAAAGATTGCAGAAAAAATGATTAGTTTCTCCTTGGAAACTTCCATAGATGTAGTTGTAAGATTACAACCATTAACTTTTAATCTGGAAACTTGGATCCTTGTGCAATCTCCAATAGTACATACCTGGATGAACTTGAACGTGACTTATCTGCAGACCATGTCTTCCCAACAGTTGTCATAGCAACACCTGCCATGCTGACAATAACAGAAATTACTTTGACTAAATTGATCTTGTCCTCACCCAGTAGCGCCCCAATTATTAGAGTAAAAAGGCCTGAAGTTGAATTCAATAATGTTGTACTGGCAACCGTTGTTCTTGCAAGTGCAGCATTTGTTAGATACTGCAAACATCAAACCACTGTTTTAAAGAGGGTGTCCCTTGGAAAAATTGTTCATTTTTACCTCACGCAACAATTTTAATATATGTTCTTCAGTTTAAAGAAGCTATTCACGAACCCCATCTGAGAATTTAAGAAACCTTGGTCATAAGTGAACTTATCTTGCTTGTTTCATCTATTTTATTCGTTTTGAACCAAGTCATATGTTCAAGAACACTTCAGGTTCTTTCTATGGAATCAGCTTTCTGTCAGAGATATGAAGGCGAAAAAAAAAAAAACCATCCATGCCAAGGTTGTATACCTCCGTGAAAAACCAAAGAGGTGCAAAGAAGAAGCCGATGATGGCAGCTCTTTTTGTTTTCTGATAAGAGCTAAGTTCCTCCATGTCCGTACCATCATTACTTTGAGGAGCTATAGGATTTCCAGTTTCCATTACTCCTACATCTACCACAGCAGAGTCTTTGTTAACAGCAACACCTCGTTGTTCAATGTCAAGATTAGCTACACTGTTAAGTTCCACAGGTTCAGGAGAACCATCATCATCTCCTGACTCGTCACTGCTTGCTGCATTATTGACACCTTTACGAGATCGATTTCTCAAAGACATTTCCCACCACTCCTTGATGAATCCAATGGGAAGGTAAAGAATCAAGAGTGAGGTTCCAATATAAGCCATCATAAAAGGGTGCTCATAGTCTGTGAATACGCCCTGTTGAACAATGACAAGTCAGTTGAAAGCTCTTGCAAAGGGCAAACTGTATTTCCACGGCACAAACATGTTAATGATGATACGATGTTTTTAAGCCAAGACCAAGAACTGAAGTACACAAAATTTTGGCTTTTTTTTAATGTATCTAATGCATCCATTATTCCTACGGACTTGAACAAAATTCAGAAGAAAGGGGCTGCAGACCATACGTGGTGCGGGATGTGAAAACTTAATATGCCAAATTGTTAATCAAGAAAATAAAACATGTTCAAGATTACACATGTTGGGTGATGGTTAAAGTAAGTTCCCATGTTGTCTGGGACAAATCTCCAAAACCAACAAAACTGTAATGATTGGTTGCAACATTAATCAAAAGGATAACATCATTATCATTCCTAAAGCCTTGATGACCAACCTAGACCACCTCCAAAGCTAAAATCAATAGAGGGACAAAAAGGAAAAGTCAAATAGTTGGCAACTGTGGAACTTTCTCTACTTCAATTAAACACTGTTCAACTACCAACCACCCCCGCCACCACAACAAAAGAACTCATCTTTCGTAATCTTCAGTGGATGATCTCAGGGATCGAACAACGATAGAACCCAAAAATAAAAGTAAAAGAAACCAAACCCAGAAGGGAAAAAGAAGATATCTTCTCATTTACCGAAACTCGGAAGTAGATGATAAGTCATTCACTACGACACTATCCATGCACATACAGAGAAAGCCACTGAAAGGGAAAGAAAGAAGGAAAGAAAGAAAGAAAGAACAAGACCTGTGTAACCTCTGCACAAGTGACCCAAACTATAATAACACTGACGATGAGTATCAAACCAATCTTGTACTTGCAACCCATCTTCGTCGCCATGATTTTTTTCTCTCTTATCTCTCTTGGGTTGCTATAAAGATGGAAACTTTATGAAGAAAATCCAAGGACGAAAAGAAAAAGAAAAAAACGGTTTACAACGCCTAAAGAACGTCTCTGCCTCTTCCTTTCTCAGTGATAAAGACAATATTCTCATCAACCAAGAAAAGGAGAGAATACCGACCCTTCTCTCCTTTTCTCCGTCTACAAATTATATCGCCAATATCACTTCGCATCAAAGAAGAAGAGAATACTCAATTCTCTCCTTCCAATCTCTTCTCTACGACCTCTTTGCTCTTATATTGTCCCTCGTCTTTGTGCCGTGTACATGGACAACACACAATGTAGGAGAGAGAGAGAGATAGAGATTTGTGTGTTATGGTGAGTGGGACCATACTGATCTGGGGTGCCATTGGTTGGTAGCCACGAAGGGGATGGTGCTTCGAAGCTCGAGAAATGTGATGATATAGTGTTTGTTTTGTTACAAAAGTTATTAACAACAAAGTTCCCTGACAAGTACACCACGTGACAAAATAACAAGATTACATCTTCTTCCTTCAACCTCCGCTGACTTCTTCCACCTCCATTTCACCATTTTTATCTTTTTAACTCATTCACTGCTTCGTACTTTGATTCACCAAACGAATATGTCGAAATGATCCCACAACAGGGTTCAATTATTTATGGTTGATGGGGTTCGTTTGTATTGTTTGTTTTGAATTGAAGTAGAGTAGAAGAGATTTGGGAGTTCGATAAATAGAGTCTCTGGACCACTCACAGATAAGAGACTCCCTTGTCTGTGTCTGTGATCTCCATCATCATCATCATCACCATCACCATATTCTGCTTCTGATTTTTCATTAAGTATTACTATAACAACAAGAATGTCTTTTTATGTTGAAGAACCAAAGCAAAGCAAACAAAAACAGGCAGAAGAGCAAGCACGTCCTTGGGTTTGAGGGGCATTCATAATCATACCCTCGCGTTGCATTACTACACGACCCCACCACCTGAAAATGAGACTGCCTCGTGTCGGAACCATGCGTTTGTGGGCCGCCACCCGACCATTTTGTATATAAATATTAGTGACGCGGTGGTGCGCAACGGTGGGGGCTCGTCCTTTGTCATGCTTAATGAGGATAAGCAATAGGTTTCTTAAAAATTCCAACTTTTCAACAATACTGTTTCCATTTATTTTTTTTATTTATTAATGTTATATTTTTGTCATTTATAAAATTATATAATACCTTTTTAAGGGCAATTTTTAAATATTAAATAAATAATTTAATTTTAAAATACATATTCATTAACGCTTCGTAATTACATAAAGTTTAAAAATTATATTAATAAAAATAAAGAGTTCGATAATCTTTTTCAAATGTTAATATTAATGTATTTTGTAATTATTAACACATTAGTAATATATTAATAAAGGCTATTTAATTTTTAAAATTTTAGACACTTAATTAAAATTTTAAATATTGAAATAAAAATTTAAAAAGTTTTGACATTTTGTAATTCATTATTCCTTTTTAACAAAAAAATAAATTATATATTTTAAATAAATATATCAAAATTTTCAATAATTTAATAAAAATTCTTAAAATTATTCTAGGTTCCAATTCTTGATTTATACTAGATTAAATTAATTCATGTTATTTTTAAGTCAAATAACATATCATGTCATATGTGTTATTTTTTTAAATTTCAAACACATTTGAGTTTATCCATAAAATTGTCTAAAATCTTAAGTTCAGTTGGGTTTGGATTAATTTTGATTAATTTCTTTCATTTTTATTTAAAATTTAAAAACAAAGTTATCTTATTTAAAATTTTTAGAGTTTAGATTTAAGTGAATTTAAAATTTTAAACTCGATACAAAGCTTAAATTTTTAAAAGTTGGAATTTAACCCAAAAAGTTAGATTGAATTTGAATCAAATACGTTAATTCTAAATCATTCATCCTAAACCATCAATATAATATAGTGTAGAAAAAGATCTTTTTCAAAGAATTGAGTGGGACAAGTCCTCCCGTTGTTACACAATGTCGCAACCAACCGATGACACTCGCAAAGACACTCACAACGCTGAGAAATGAAGTCTTTTTTACAATTATTCTTCTTTCGATGCAAATTACAATTTTATTTATTAAATGTATTAAAATATAAAATTTGTCTATAATTATAAATTAAAAATATAATTTCCTAAAAATAGAAAAAAGTATTATATCTCTTATTTTGTGGTGAGATTAAATATATGACATAGTATTTACAAAAAGATCAACATATCTAATGCACAAGACTACTTGATTTACAGGAGTTTAAGGAAGATTATAATATATACAATCTTTTTTTCGTATTTTTATAAAAAGACTATTTTCGGAACTTAAACCTGTGATCTTATGCTCATAAAAGAGCAAGACTCAGCCTCACATAATAATTGCAACTACCTTATTTTACTATGTATCAATCAAATTCTAAAGATTGTAGAAGAATATAACATTAGTAAAATAATCTTGGATTTCTTATTACTATAAATGATTTTAAAAAATAACCATAAGCTATATTATATAATATAGATTAAATCTCATTCTATAAAATAAACCTTTTGAGAACTGAACAAGTCAAAAAACCTTCCTTCAAGTCTCCGGCCACTCGATGTTGTATGTACTGAAGTGCCACTCGATGTTGTATGTACTGAAGTGGTTAAAAGCATTAAAGTTTCACCAAGTGGGGGTTTTGTTTTTAACACTACCAACAAGTTCTCGGCTCTGTCTACGGCCTAGGGGTCTCCAGCCTCCACCCGTAATCAAGAGCTTGGCATTATTGGCTCATGGACTTCCTCCTGGGGTCTGGAAATGGAGATAACGATGAATAAGTTATTGTGGTCCATATGAAGCACTTGCCCTTGTTTACTTTACACCAAATTTAGTGTATATATATGAAAGGTAAATTGAAAAGGAAAGCCGTGATTCAACTGCCAATCTGCCAGAAGTTTGTTTTTATTTGTATATTAATCTAAAGATTCACACTTTCGTGTTGTGATCCTGAGTTTATTTCCCACTTTGGTAACTTCAGATGGCAGGTTAAGAGTTATAGAGTGAAGACATATTAGAAATTTAAATAGAGTCGATAAAGAAGTTTAGGTTTGATTTTTAGTTGAATTAAAACATTAAAAGGTGTTTATGCTCTTGAAATTATTTTTAAAAAATTAAATTTAGCTCAAATTTTAACTTAAATTGATCAAATTTTAAATTATTCCATTGTCAAGCTTATTTGTAAATTTTAATTGCATCAAACCGTAATCATGAATTCATTAAGTTGATTTATTTAAAACGAGTTATTATGTGCATTCAATAATTTATCTAATATTTATTTGAAAGATAATAATAACAAATTTTATTATTATAAAAAGGAGAAAAATTGATGGGAACTCAATTATGTGCAAGCGATTTGGTTGGATTGTTAGAGGGAAATCAAAATGTTAATTCTTGTGTTATATAAAAATAAGAATTGTGGTTATGAATAATCTGTTAAATTATATAACATTTTGTTATATTTTGAATTTTATAATTATAAATCCACAATTTAAATTCTGAGACAAACTCAACCTTTTGTTATAATTTCAAATTTTATAATTATAATTATACAATTGAATTTGTAAGAGAAAATTTCCTATTAATTATTTTTCATAAGAATTTTATGTAAATCAACAGCATATTAATCATGGACAAATTCAACCCTCTTAGCATATGCATATGATAACAATACTTGATTGGATTATTTCACATAACTTACTAAAATGATTACAGTCAGATTATCCTGTCATCTTCATCCACTTGAAGCCACTACATGAGAACAAGCTCTTTCCCTTTGCTTCACTGATTGGAAGATGTCATATTCCAATAGGTGTTTTAATGGAAGAACATGGGAATAACACTGACACCATTCTAATTCCCTAAATTTCCCACTTGACATTTTATATATAAAAAGAAAACTAAATTATTTTTTAATAACAAATGATCAATTTTAAAATATATTTTTTTTAAATAAATTACTAGGCAAGGTTCGAGATATTTGAACTGGAGGCTCTTTGATGATTCCCTCTTCAATCAGCTGGACCACCTCCAAAGGAACAAATAGACTCCGTATCCTAATTAGCTTTTGCTTGCTATCTTTCTTAGACTGAAATAAAGCCTCCATTGAAAGTTGATGACTTACTTTAGTGTATATATATATCTTCGTTTTTGTCATACTCATTTGGATCTTCCAGTCAACACACTGCATTTACTATTTGGCACATTCACATGTATATGTGATCAAAAAGAAGTAGCTTTGTCTGGTTGAATTCTTGAAATCCTCCCTTAAATGTCAATCTCAATAGTTGAGACGCTTATACGTTAATGTAAATGTACGTAAGTAGGAATGTCAATTTTAGCATAGTCTATTTAATTTAATTTAAAATGAATGAATTTAAATTTAAATTAATTAATCTTCAAATGTGAGATTGATTCATATTTTTCTTAATTTAATGCTACTTTGGTTTAATTTTTTAAATGATATTAATTCAATTAAACATTATTTTAAAATAATTTAAATTAGTAAAATTACAAATTAAGAATTATCAAAAAATTAAAACAGAATACAAACCTCATGTATAGAAAATCTTATTTTATATTCTAACAGATTAAAGAAAAAGAGAGAAATAGCAGGTTGGTTCTTGTGCTCCACATTTTTAAATTATATTTTCAGGAAGAGTTAAAACACATTAAATACGAAGTAAAGGGACAGGCAATCAATTTCCTGAAAGAAGGGAAATAGTGAAGTAGATTTTGGGAGCCGGAGGGAGGGACCATCCTCCAAGAGCTCACGGCAATCAACAAAAACTGCAGCACCAAGATGTAATTCACATAAACAAGAACTCAACAGCACT
>JAOQMM010000007.1:19015699-19027081 GCA_027563515.1 Erythroxylum platyclados | reverse complement strand
TCAAAATAAAATATTTTTATTAATACTTTACTAAATGTATTATATAAAATATTAAAATAAATTTAAATAAAAATAAAGTATTTTTAATTTCTATTTAATTTATAATTCTTATTAGCAGTAAAAATATTTATTTTGTTCAAAATCAAAAATTAAAAATTCACAATAATTGTGAAAGTTGAAGTAAAAAAAATAACTAATTAAAAATTTTTTAAAAAAAGAGGCTCGAGGGAGGAAGGAAGAATTTAAGAATTTTTGAAAATTTCGCAAAAAAGTTCCCCTGTTTTTTAAAATTTTCAGTACCAGCCGATATCAACCGGTATTCAGACCCGATATACGTGACATTCCGTTTCGTACCGATCTTGGTTCGGTACAGAGCGGTATTCAAAACCTTGGCAACCATACCGCGGGGAGGACGCAGATCACTTGGACCAACTGGGCTCCCGCCGACCAGAGGCTGAATTATTCCTCTTTTTGTTCCCCGGAGCCTTTCGAGCTACAGATTGGTGTACTTTTAAGCAAATCGTCGTCACGGCACCCTGTTGACATAACTTCGGTGGGTGAAACTGCCTGTTGGCACAACTTCATTGGATGAAACACCCCTTTGGCACAACTTTGGTGCAAAAACACACTTTGGAAACATCTTTGGTGGTCGAAACACCCCATTGGTGCAACTTCGGTAGGCAAAACAGCCTGTTAGCACAACTTCGATGGGCGAAACACCTCGTTGGCCTAACTTCAGCAGGTGAAACACCCTATTCGTACACCCCATTGGCACAACTTCGGTTACCGAAACAGGCCGTTGGCACAACTTTGTTGGGCACAACTTCGGTGGGTGAAACTGCCCGTTAGCATAATTCCGTGCGAAACATCTAATTATCACAACTTTGATGGGTGAAACAATCCGTTGACGAAACTTCAGTGGGTGAAACACCCCATTGGCATAACTTCGGTGATCGAAACACCCCTTTTGGGACAACTTCAATGGGCGAAATAGCCCGTTGGTGTAATTTCAGTGAGTGAAACATACCTTTGGCACAACTTCGGCGGATGAAACACCTAGTTGGCACAACTTTGATGGATGAAACAGCCCGTCCGCGTAACTTTGTTGGTTGAAAGACACCGTTGGCATAACTTCAGTTGCCGAAACACCCCATTGGCACAACTTTGATGGACGAAACATCCCGTTCGCGCAACTTTGGTGGGCGAAACAGCTTGTTGGCACAACTTTGGTAGGTAAAATACCCCGTTGGCACAACGTCACTAGGCGAACCAGCCCGTTGATGCAACTTCGTTGGTTGAGACACCCTCTTGGCCTAACTTCAGTGGGCGAAACACCCAGTTGACACAACTTCGGTGGGTGAAACACCCCTCTGGCACAACTTCAGTGGCCAAAACAGCTCGTTGGTACAACTTTAGTGGGCGAAACACCCCGTTGGCACAACTTTGCCCGGTAAAACACCACTTTGGAAACACGTCGTTGGCTTAACTTAGGTTGTTGAAAAACCCTGTTGGCGCAACGTTAGTGGGCAAAACACCCCATTGGCACAACTTCGGTGGGCAAAACACCCTTTTGGCACAAGTTCGGTGGGCAAAACAGATGGTTCGCACAAATTTGGTGCGTAAAACAACCCGTTGGCACAACTTCAGTGGGTGAAACACCTCGTTGGCACAACTTTGTTGGGTGAAACACCCCGTTGGCACAACTTCGATGGGCCAGACACCCCATTGGCATAACTTTGGTGGGTGAAACCCCTATTGGCACAACTTTGAAAGTTGGGTGAAACATCCCTTTGGCACAACTTCGATGGGGAAACACGCCGTTGGTGCAACTTCGGTAGGCAAAACAGTCTGTTGGCACAACTTCGGTGGGCAAAACAACTCGTTGGCGCAACTTCGGTTGCCGAAACAACCCATTGGCACAACTTGCTGGGCATAACTTTGATGGGCGAACCAGCCCGTTGGCACAATTCCGTGCGAAACATCCGATTGGCACAACTTTAATGGGCGAAACAGCCCGTTGACAAAACTTTGGGGGTTGAAACACCCCGTTGGCACAGCTTCGATGGTCAAAACACCCCGTTGCCACAACTTCAATGGGCAAAATAGCCCATTGGCGTAACTTTGGTGGGAAAAACACCCCGTTGGCCCAACTTCGATGGACAAAACACTCGGTTGGCACAACTTCATTTGGGGAAACACCCCGTTGGCACAACTTCAGTTGTAGAAACAACCCGTTGGCACAACTTCGATGGGCGAAACAGCCCGTTGGCATAACTTTGGGGGACAAAACAACCTGTTGGCACAAATTCTATAGGCGAAACACCCCGTTGGCACAAATTCGATGGGTGAAATAACACGTTGGCAAACCTTTAGTTGCAGAAATAGCCCGTTGGCACAACTTTGTTAGGTATAACTTCAGTGGGCAAAACAGCCCGTTGGCACAACTTTGATGGGTGAAACAGCCCGTTGATAAAACTTCAGTGGTGAAACAGCCCATTGGCACAACTTCGATGGGCGAAATAGCCCGTCTGCACAACTTCGTTGGGCGAAGCACCTCATTGGCACAACTTCAGTTGCCGAAACACCCCGTTGGCGCAACTTCCATGGATAAAACATCCTGTTGGCGCAACTTTGGTGGCCGAAACAGCCCGTTGCGCAGCTTCGATGGGTGAAATACCCCGTTGGCACAACTTCACAAGGCGAACCAGACTGTCGACGCAACTTCGTTGGTCGAGACACCCCATTGGGCTAACTTCAGTGGGCGAAACACCCCGTTAGCACAACTTCGATGGGCGAAACACCCAGTTTGCACAACTTTGGTTGGCAAAATAGCCTGTTGGCACAAATTTGGTGTGCGAAACAATCCGTTGGCACAACTTCGGTGGGCGAAACACCCTGTTGGCATAAACTTTGTTGGGTGAAACACCCGGTTAGCATAACTTCTATGGGCGAAGCACCCCATTGGCATAACTTTGGTGGGAAAGCACACCATTGGCACAACCTTGGAAGGTGAAACAGCCCATTGGCACAACCTAGGTGTGCAAAACACCCCTTGACACAACTTCAGTAGGCGAAACACCCCGCTGGGACAACTTCAGTGGGCGAAATAGCCCGTTGGTGTAACTTCGGTGAGGGAAACAAACCGTTGGCACAACTTCGATGGTCGAAACACCCCGTTGGCACAACTTTAGTGGACAAAACACTCGGTTATGGGAGAAACAACCCGTCAGTGCAATTTCGTTGGGCAAAACACCCTGTTGGCATAAATTCAGTTGTCAAAACAACCCGTTGGCACAACTTCGATGGGCGAAACAGCCTGTTGGCACAACTTCGGGGCACAAAACACCCCGTTGGCACAAATTCTATGGGCGAAACACCCCGTTGGCACAACTTCGATGGGCGAAACAACCTGTTGGCACAACTTCGATGGACGAAACATCCCGTTGGCGCAACTTTGGTGGGTAAGACAGCCCGTTAGCACAACTTTGGTGGGTGAAATACCCCGTTGGCACAACTTCGCTAGGCCAACCAGCCCGTCGATGCAACTTCGTTGGTCGAGACACCCTGTTGGCCTAACTTCAGTGGGCGAAACACCCCGTTAGCACAACTTCGATGGGCGAACACACCTAGTTGGCACAACTTTGGTGGGCAAAATAACCTGTTGGCACAAATTCGGCACGCGAAACAATCCGTTGGTACAACTTCGGTGGGAGAAACACAACGTTGGCACAACTTTATTGGGCGAAACATCCTGTTGGCACAACTTCAATGGGTGAAGCACCCGTTGGAATAACTTTGGTGGGGAAAGCACCCCGTTGGCACAACTTTGGTGGGTAAAATAGCCCGTTGGCACAACTTGGGTGCACAAAACACCCCGTTGACACAACTTCAGTAGGCAAAACACCCTGCTAGGACAACTCCGATGGGCAGAACACATCGTTGGCACAACTTCGGAGGGAAAAACACCCCGTTGGCACAACTATGGTGGGCAAAACACCACTTTGGCACTACTTCAATGGGGAAACACGCCGTTGGGATAACTTTGGTGGTCGAAACACCCCGTTGGCGCAACGTAGGTGGGCTAAACACACCGTTGGCACAACTTCGGAGGGCAAAACACCCCGTTGGCACAACTTTGGTGGGCGAAACAACCCGTTGGCACAACTTGGGTGTGTAAAACACCCCATTGGCACAACGTCGATGGGCGAAACAACCGGTTGGCACAACTTCGGTGGGCAAAATAGCCTGTTGGCACAAATTCGGTATGAGAAACATTGCGTTGGCATAACTTCGGTGGGAGAAACACCCCGTTGGCCCAACTTGAATGGGCAAAACACCCCTTTCGAACACCCCGTTGGCATAACTTCAGTTACCGAAACAGTCCATTGGCACCACTTTGCTGGGCACAACTTCGGTGGGTGAAACAACTCGTTGGCACAATTCCGTGCGAAACATCTAATTGACACAACTTTGATGGGCGAAATAGTCCCTTGAAAAAACTTCGGTGGGTGAAACACCCCGTTGGCATAACTTCAGTGATCGAAACACCCCGTTGGGATAACTTCAGTGGGCGAAATAGCCCGTGGGCGTAACTTCGGTGAGCGAAACAACCCGTTTACACAACTTTGGTGGATGAAACACCCCGTTCGCATAACTTCGATGGGCGAATCAGCCCGTTCGCGCAACTTCGTTCGATGAAACACCCCATTGGAAAAACATCAGTTGCCGAAACACCCCTTTGGCACAACTTCGATGGACGAAACATCCCATTGGAGCAACTTTGCCCGTTGACACAACTTTGGTGGGTAAAATACCCCACTGGCACAACTTCACTAGGCAAACTAGCCTGTCGACGTAACTTCGTTGGTCGAGACAGCCTGTTGGCATAACTTCAGTGGGCGAAACGCCCCATTAGCACAACTTCGGTGGGCAAAACACCCATGTGGCACAACTTTTATAGGCAAAATAGCCTGTTGGCACAAATTTAGTATGTGAAACAATCCGTTGGCACAACTTCGGTGGGGGAAACACCCCGTTGGCACAAATTTAGTGTGTGAAATAATCTATTTGCACAACTTCGGTGGGGGAAACACCTCGTTGGCATAACTTTGTTGGGCGAAACAGCCTGTTAGAGCAACTTAGGTGGGCGAAGCACCCCGTTGGCACAACTTCGGTGGGAAAAGCACCCTGTTGGCACAACTTTGGTGGCTGAAACAGCCCGTCGGCACAACTTGGGTGCACAAAACAGCCCGTTGACATAACTTCGGTAGGCGAAAGACCCCACTGGCACAACTTCGGTGGGCGAAAGACCCCGCTGGCACAACTTCGGTGGGCGAAACAGCTCGTTGGCACAACTTCAGTGGGCCGAACACCACGTTGGAACAACTTTGCTAGGTGAAACACCACTTTGGCACAACTTCGGTGGGGAAACACGTCGTTGGCACAACTTCGGTAGGGAAACACGGTGAACGGTGAAGCAATTGCACAGACACTTAAAATGGAAGAGTTGTCCTTAAGCCAAAGATTAAACAATCAACCATAGGAAAAAGCAAAAGCAACGTCATAAGTGTGTGTGGGTCCAATTTGGTTTAACACAACCCTTGTCCTGACTCATGCTTCGTCCAATCTTCCTGAAGAACTTAGTGGGCATCCAGTTAGTTATGAGTCATATGTGACACAACGTGCCAATCTGATGCAGCACCACATTCACCAGGCGATATCTGATTCTAGAATTGAGAACCCTGTACTTTTGGTTGAGAATCATCCTCGGTGTAGGAAAAATTCCATAGGAGAAGCTGTTCTTCCAAATGGACAGGTTTGGAAATCTGAGTTTATGCTCTTATCCGTGTGCATTAAAATACTTGGAGATGCTAATAGCCTTTTGAAATTCCAAAATAGCATCGAATTGGGGCCATCTGCTGCTACACGAGTGCCTTCCCTGCCACACCTCCTCTCTTCTTTTCTGCAGCATCGCTCTTTATCACCCCCACGTGAAGCAACTGATCAGGCTGATGAGATTTTCCTTTCAAACTCAGATGAAGAAGATGAGTATGATAGACTACCTCCCATTCGAATCCTGACAAAATCTCAGTTTAGGAAATTGACAAATGCTCAGAAAAAGGATTACCTTGATGAGCTTGATTACCGGGAGACACTATATTTAAAGAAACAATTGAGAGAAGAGTGTAGGAATAGGAGGGAGAAGAAGCTGTTGAAAGGGAATGATAATGGAGAAGACAATAATTCTAACGATCAGCAGGCAACTCCAGAGGCTGTGCTGTTACCAGATATGGCGGTGCCTCCAAGTTTTGACTCAGACTACATACTGCACAGATATCGTTGCCTCGTGACTAGTGATCAGTGGCTTGTGAGACCGGTTCTTGATCCCCAGGGTTGGGATCATGATGTGGGCTTTGATGGTGTAAACTTGGAGACAGCCGCAGAAATTAATGGGTATGTCTTTGCTTCAATCTCTGGACAGGTGCGCAAGGACAAGCAGGATTTCAGCATACAGTCTGAATGTGCTGCAGCTTATACTGAATCTGGGGGACCTACTTATGCTATAAGCTTTGATGTTCAATCTGCTGGTAAAGATCTCATCTATATAGTTCATGCCAATACAAAGCTGAGGATTCTCAAAAACAATGTAACTGATTGTGGGGCTTCTCTAACATCTTTTGGGAAGAGGAATTATGTTGGAGTCAAGGTTGAAGATACTGTACTTGTGGGGAAGAGACTGAAACTTGTATTTAATGCTGGACAGATAAGTGGTCCTACAGAAGTGGCATATGGTGGAAGTTTCGAGGCTACGCTGAGAGGAAACGACTACCCGGTAAGGAATGATAATGTTACTCTTTCATTGTCAGCTCTTAACTTTAATAAGGAGATGGTGTTGGTCGGAGGCATCCAGTCTGAGTTTAGGCTATGCCGTGGAATGCATTTTGCAGTTAATGCCAATATAAATAGTCAGAAAATGGGCAAAATTAGTTTAAAGATGAATAGCTCTGAACACCTTGAGATTGCTTTAATCGCAGTTTTCACAATTTTTAAGACTCTTTTGCGACGAAAGACGACTCAAAATATAAACAGTGAAATGATCGAAAGTGGATGATGGTGTAAGGTTTCTCTGGTTCATTATTTCTGTGTTCAGAGAGAAGATATGCCCAGAGAGCAATTTATATATTGGAATGGATGTAAACATTCCACCACTGTGAAGAGTGAGATGAGATGCATCTTCCTGATCTTGTTTCGAACTTTTTCACCCTCGAAAGTTTTCCCTTTTGCTTACCAGGATGAGGCTAGACTGTAACGCTTGCTTTCTTTTTGTTGAAAGCTTAGAGATGGACAGTGTTTCATGTCCATTGTTGGCAGAGCGTAGATAAATTTTGTTGTAATTGTACAGAATAACATCGACTTTTGTGATTTCTAGAATAAATAAAATACAATTCAGCCCGGAAGGTGAGCTTCTTTCTTTCTCTACTAACTATCGGGAAAGAAGAACAATAAGGAAAAGTATAATCCAAAAGGAAACTACTGAATTTCAGCAGAAAATATATGATTTTACTTTCTGCATTGATTCACGCTTGAACATATTCATTCTCACACACAATCTGGAGAAAAGAATTTTGAATTACAAATCAACTAAACTAATACACATCAAGTTTATCTTTTTCCTTGGCTAAAAACAAATGACAAACTTTATTACAAGATCAGGGTGAAGACCCCCACAAAACCTCAGCTACAATGGTGGCTGCCTCTGCATCAGAAGCAGAAACTTCCTTCACCCTCTCCAATATCTCTTGCTTGAATGCTCTCCTCTCTCTTTGCCTCAACCCTTCTCCAACCTCTAATTGTACAGCAAATCTTGCAACACAACTCGCAAAAGGATGGCTTTCTAAGAATCTCTTCTGCCTACTCTTTCTGTTCTCTTTTTTTCCTTCATTCTCTCTGTTGTTGTTGTTGTTCTCTTTCTCATCAAACCTTCCTATATCAATCAAATCTCCACCTAGTTCTGATCTCTGTAACTCCACAAGCTTCTTTATCAACCCTTCTTTGATCATAGCATCAATCGCTTCTTTTCTACCAAAGTAACCGATTTCAAGAATTACGTCCATTGCAAGAGCACGCATTTGCAGGTCTTTATAGTCCAAGAAAGATATGATTTTTGGTATTTCTCCGTTGGACTCGATCTCATCTACAAGTGGAGATTTGATTGACCTGATAAGTGAACAGAGAACTTTCAACGATTTCCATGAGACCATTGATAAAAGAGCATGAACCATTGGACCCATTAACACTTGACCTGCAAAAACATCCTTGTTGAACTTAATCAAAGCTGCTATAACAAAAGCACACTGTTCTCTGACTCTCTGCGAACAACTGCTGTCACAGAGAATTCTCTCAAGATTTGAGAAAATTTTCGACTTCAAAACCAAGTCTTGCAACTCTCGATCAAAGCCTTGTGAAACTCGCTTCTCCAACTGCTCCAACAAACCGACAAGCTCCTCTTCGTTCTCTGAAGAAAATCTCAAAGCTTTCGACAGCTTCTCGACGGTTTCACGGTCGATCCATGCTTGAATCTCTGACTCGATCGAACTAGCGACTCGTGATATGGAGTGAGTTGAGACTCGGCGAGTCAAGAAGCTCCTGAGCCCATGCGACTTCTCGAGACTGTCAACGAGTGACTTGAGGTTTGCGAGATGTCGGGAGAGAGTAGAGAGATGTGGGTCTTTGGAGAGGATAGCATCAGACTCTGTTTCGAGCTCCAACAGAGCTTTGATGGCGGGTGAGTTGGACTCGCCGTGTATGGGACTTGGGTGGGTTTGGAGCTCATGAGAAGCTTGTTTGAGAGCTTCGAGAACTTCAAGAACTCGAGATATTTCTTCTTTCGATGATAGGTCTTCCATGGATTGATCCATGTCTTTGTAACTCTGTTCTTAGTCTGTATAATACAAACAAAACAGAACAAACACAGAGAGACACAAAGATGGGCGCTTGAGAGCTGTAGAATTTTTGTTTAGCAGAAGAGAAGTTAGAGGAAACAAGCTCAACGACCAGTCATAGGTACTCTTTAAGTCTTAACAAAACACTTTGATGATGTCTAGATTGGCAACGACCATTCCTGTAAGATAGCCACTTGGAACAAAGTTTATTCTTTTTTTTAAGGGTTTGCTATATTTTATTTTATAATTTTCATGAAGAAATGGGGTTGCGTGCAATTAATTATAATCCAATTTTAAGAGATATATATATATATATATATATATGTATATATTTACTAGAATTACTCTCTTTAACATTAGATCAGTAGTTATCACAAATGTTAAAGAAGTATTTGTTCTTATAAAGAAGTATAAGCAATGATGTTAAGTGTAGAATAAGAAGAAGTAAAAGTGATGTTTGTTTTTAAGAAAAAGAAAGAGTGTGGCAATGAAGGATTTTTTCTTTTTCTTTTATATATAAAATGGCAAGATAACCTAACAACTATACAGCGCCAGCGCCCTACAGAAAACTATTATCACTACCTTCATACAGCAACAACTCTCCCAATCTAAGAGGAGGACATTTTAGAACATAAGAACCATGCAGAAGACAACGAGCATGTTTCGCAAGAAAGTTGCGCAACTCTTAGCCTTCTTAGACACAAACTGAAGTCGCACACTCCAATCACAATGCATAAGCTCCTGAATACGGTGTAAGATATCCTCGTTACCGTTCACCGTATCACTATTTAAAATTTGGTCAATGACTACTTGACAATCAGATTCCATTCATACAGTTCGAAGTCCTTGACTCCAAGCAAAAAACAAATCATGAAATATGGCCAGAAGTTATAAAAGATAATGATGCAACTATCTCTACCTTTGAACTTATAAATAATTTAGACATCTAAGAAATTAAGTTCATTTTATTTTAATATAAAATTAATTATATTAAACATTTTCTATCATTTAAAACCCAACTAAAAAAACTTCTTTATTTATATATTCATGAATTTAGATGTTTATACCTATTCCAATTACTCAGCATATTCGCATCTCATTATGATATTTCATCAAAGAGAAGGGAACACTTGGGGATATATAAAAATCGAAATTGTCTTTTGTTATTTTGTTTGTTCTTGACTTCTTTCCTTTTGGATGCTCAAAAAAGTCTTTTTTATTATGATCGCATGGAAGAATTGGTACCTGTTCGAGAAAGGCCATTGGAGGGAGGCCCCATGTCATCAACCACTATAGGTTGCTTTTTGTCATCTTCTGGAGTTTCAATCACCAACTTCAACCAAGACATAGTTTATGGGATTTTGAAAACTTAAAAAAATTTGTTTATTTATTTATTTTATAATAATTTTCAATAAATCAATCCATAACTCAAAGTAAGTGATAATTATTTTAAAAATATTAAAATTAATATATTTTATTTAGTGATATTCTCTTTTCGCTTATTCATTGCATGCTATATTCCTTCTGAAAAACGATTTCAAAATCGGTTTGTAATTTTATAATTGATAGGTTTAAAGTTCTATTCATCAATAAATTCTAAGATTGGCAAAATGGTTCAATTCAAAATTAACGAGTAAACTTTAGAGAGTGTTCAATTTTGGAAGTTGGTGTGATCCAATTTGATTTAATTCGATAAAACAATATTATTTTAATATAAATAACCAAAACATTATCTTTTAATTAATAAATTTTTATTATATTAATTAAAATGATATTAGTTAAATTATTTATACTAAAAAATATTTTTATCTTGCAAAAATAAACAAACCAAATTTGACAACAACACGAGTTGGACAAACATAAGCAGGCATTCATTCTTAAGGCCACAAATTACAAATAGTAAATAATAAAAATTGAATATATATATATTGTAATTTTGATATTTGAACTTTTAATTTTATTTCTTAAAATTAAAAAATAAATTTTTTTGATAAAACAATTAATTTATTATTATCAAAATTATGTTACTTGTTTCAAATTTATATGTCGCTGAAATTAATGGATGTTTTCAAGTTTCTACAAACCACGAGTCCTGAAAAGCCCTTTAAGCCCAAGATTCTTCAACCATGCTTACCTACTCCACACACACACACAACACACTCACATATACTATAGACCAACTCTAGCAATCAACTTGGCAAGACACAAGATGGGATGATGACATGACAGTGAAATACACCACGCTAAAAATCCAATTTAATGATATAGTTTGTATTTTAATTTTCTTTTTTCTTTTCTATATTCGTAAATTTGCATTGTCCTTAAGAAACCTTCAACTGGAGTTGATTGGATCTAGTGAATCTAACAGCCTATCAGTGTCACATTCACGGGTATATGTAATGAAGCTCGGTGATAAACTTCCTATTATGGCATGCCTCGT
>JAOQMM010000007.1:19004001-19015599 GCA_027563515.1 Erythroxylum platyclados | reverse complement strand
AACAGCCTATCAGTGTCACATTCACGGGTATATGTAATGAAGCTCGGTGATAAACTTCCTATTATGGCATGCCTCGTGTCCCGAAACTGTGAATCTGAATGTTCCTATGTGACCGGACAATCCTTGTGCTAAACGACAAACATTCCCTTGTACATCTAGCACTTCTCGATAGTGGTGGTTTGGTTGGTACATCAATCTGTATGTCTCTCCCTTAGAAGTTACTTCTACTTAGTTTGGTTCATGTCTGATCCGATTTTTGGGGTCTCCGAGGAGTTGTTGCAAAAGGGTCTGTGAGAAGTTGAGGTTTTTAGCTGTAAATTGAATAAAGATCCAGGCTTTGATTTGGATACATGTTTTCGCTTGTGCCCATTTGAGCTTATACGGCATTTTGCTGCGCAGGAACCTGTGTTGGGTTATTGATCCAACGATGATGACAGAGGTTAACAAGAGGAAGTTGGCGTTGCCTCGTTCGGTACTAACATTTCTTCTCCTGTTTGTTTCTATGACCAATGTGATCGCCGGAACAACAAGTAGATTTGTCAGATCGGAGTGGCCTTCCGTCGACATCCCTCTTGACCATGAAGTGTTCGCCGTTCCAAAGGGTCCTAATGCCCCTCAACAGGTGATCTTCCTCTGTGATTAGCCTATGCCCTATCATCTTGGTTGGTGTTGTTTAATTCAATTTGTGAAACACCTTATCTGCAACTCTCCTTGTTTGATCCAATGATAAGGTGCACATAACCCAAGGCGATTATGATGGGAAGGCTGTGATTGTGTCGTGGGTGACTCCTGATGAGCCAGGTCTGAGCCAAGTTCAATATGGCACCTCAGAAAAGAAGTATGATTCTACAGCAGACGGGACATTCACAAACTATACGTTCTACCAGTACAAGTCTGGCTACATTCACCAGTGTCTCCTTGATGGTCTTCAGGTAATTCACAGCTTAAAACAATTGAAAAGGTACAAAGAATTTTACAACCTTAGGACTGGAGCCGGGAGCAGTTTACTTATGATAGTTTGTTATCAACCTCTGAACTGGGTATTGAAATCAGCTGTGAATGTTGTGTGCTCTGAATCAATAGTTTCTTGTTTCTTGTTCCAGTATGACACCAAGTACTATTACAAGATCGGTAATGGTGAATCTGCTCGTGAGTTTTGGTTTCGAACACCTCCAAAGATAAATCCTAATGCTCCTTATAAGTTTGGAATAATTGGTAAGTTGTTCGTTTCTCTTATCTGCTAAATCTTCTAGGTGCAACTGCTTCAAATTTTGTTATATATTTGACATAATTCCTAGTCCATGAAGCTGGATGATGTTTCATGGTATAGATCTTCTTCATCTTTGTTTCTCATTACTATTTGCACCGTTGCAGGTGATCTGGGACAAACATATAACTCTCTGTCCACTCTTGAACATTACATCCAGAGTGGAGCCAACACTGTCTTGTTTGTTGGAGATCTTTCATATGCTGATAGATATCAGTACAATGATGTTGGAATACGTTGGGATTCATGGGGTCGTTTAGCCGAGCGAAGTGCTGCGTATCAGCCTTGGATTTGGTGTGCTGGAAATCATGAGATCGACTATATGCCTTACATGGTCAGGGTTACTTAAACTTCTTGTCATCCATATTTATTACGTTCATCTGTAACTGATGAATTCTGCTGGGAAATACCTGATAGAGTTGGTGATGTTGAACTATGATGCTTAGGCTTTGCATGGTTTTTGATGTTAGTGTATCACTTCACTTTCCATTTCAGTTCCTGAACTCTTTTAGAAATCATACCCTTTACACAGGGGGAAGTTTTTCCTTTCAAATCCTATCTTCATCGTTACCCTACGCCTTATATGGCCTCTAAAAGCAGCAATCCTCTCTGGTATGCCATCAGACGTGCATCTGCCCATATCATCGTTTTATCCAGCTATTCTCCATTTGGTAACTTCTCATCCCTAATCTTCACAACTTTTAAACCATTCATGCTTGTCATGCACACCATAAGTTGTTAAATAAGCACATTGCCGCCTTGGTTCTCTGCTATGGCATCCTGCATCGAGTACATTCATTCTGTTTAAGGTCTGAGATTGTAACAAATGCCATTGGTGTTCTGATCTCGAGCAGTGAAGTACACACCTCAGTGGCAGTGGCTCAGAGAAGAATTTAAGAAGGTTAACAGAGACAAGACGCCTTGGCTCATTGTCCTTATGCATGTGCCCATGTACAACAGCAATGAAGCTCACTTCATGGAAGGAGAAAGCATGCGTGCAGTTTTAGAGGAATGGTTTGTTCATTACAGAGTTGACATTGTCTTCGCTGGCCATGTCCATGCTTATGAAAGATCAGTATGATTCTTACCTTAGACTTCCCATAATCACTTCAATAATTGAATTGCCACGAAAGAGATCACTGAGTTGTTGAATTTCAGTACCGGATCTCAAACATACACTACAATGTGTCGAACGGTGATAGATATCCTATAGCAGACAAATCTGCCCCAGTTTACATCACTGTCGGGGATGGAGGAAATCAAGAAGGTCTAGCTGGAAAGTGAGTGAAGTTGATGAGTTACTGCTACATTCATGGAAGTTTCTTATGAGGTTTATTGTGATGGATATGTGCAATGTTATAAGAACTATGAATTGAATATGTGATCTTACAGGTTTAGAGATCCACAACCAGATTATTCTGCTTTCAGAGAGGCTAGTTATGGACACTCAACCTTGGAGATAAAGAACAGGACACATGCTATCTATCACTGGAATCGCAATGATGATGGGAAAAAAGTGCCAACTGATGCGTTCGTGTTGCATAATCAGCACTGGTGAGTCCAAATCTACTTCGTAACACATTGGAGGAATCTCTATTGATGCTTTTTTTTTTTATAATTTCTGTGAACTATGTTTGTGTGCAGGGGAACCAACTTGAGAAGAAGAAAGCTGAAGAAGCACCATTTGAGGGATGTTGTTGGATGGATTGCCAGCTCCTGATGGAACTTCCAAGCCAAGAAGTACTGTACTTGAAAAAAAACCCCACCACCATTCAAGCAGGTGCATGAAGCTTATAAGAACCACAAACTGAGTTGTAATGGAGTACTGTACAAAAGGATGTTTCATTCTGTAAATTTCCTAGCACTTCATTCTTCAGACATGCATAATAATATCCCTTTTTCTATAGTTGAGTGCCTGCTTCAATTTGCACTCCCATTAAAGCATTAGGAGCTTAAGCTTTCCCAATAATATAACATAAATGAAAAGGAACAAAAAAGCTTACTCTCAAAGAATTAAGTTTAGAATTTTCAATTTTGTGGTTATGTTGGGCAAAAATTATTCAATTTACATGTAAATATTCGTAAATTTGAGGTTATTTTAAATATTATTTAATTATAGAATTTGGATACGTATTAGACAAATTATTAAGAATATATAATATAACTATTCATAATTAATGGATTCACTCATTCTAAATAGTTAGGAAAAATTTAACGTGAAATAAGTTTGATTATACATAAAAAAATTAACTTTTAGGAAAAATTTAACATGAAATAAGTTTGATTATATATAAAAAAATTAACTTCGTATGAACTGGAATTTTTTGGAATATAAAATAATCTATTTAAAATGGTTTTATCAATATTTTAAAAATTAGACTAAAGATTAAACTAGTAAGATAAGAGTTTAAAGCTTAAAAGGTTTAATCGATATTAAAACGTTATAAACCGATTAAAGATTGAATAAAATTGAAGAATTTAAAATCAGATTAAAATAGACTGACTTAATTTAAAGTTTAATTGAAAAAAGAAACTAATAAATAAAAATTAATTAATTAATTTTAATTTATAAAATTTGATTATTTTATAAAAATTGACTAATTAATTAATAAACAGATCAATTTAAAAAAAGATTATTAAAATAAATTAAACTAAAAATTAAAAATTAAACAAAAAAATTGACTAAGGTTTTTGAACGGGTTTGATATTTTAATAATAGGTTTTTATTAATAAATAAGATTAAAACGGTTTAAAACTGTGATATAAATGAGCAAGTTCCCATTGAGAGCGTTGTAGATGAACGACGTGTCGTTTAATGCGGTTAAAATTAAAGATATGATCAGGCCCATCGTCTTCTCGACGCAGGGTTGATAGTTTAGGGAGTAATAGATAAAATGGCAATCCACAGCAGTCGTTGTTGGTGCTCTACTCTCACGCTTACCTTCCCCCATTCCAATACGACATCGTTTGAACCTCTTCTCCGTCTTCCGACTTCTTCTCCTTCTGCACCGATCCGCAGGACGAGAGGTTTGAGGGTGGTAACGCGCGCGGGGCCCAGCACGAACAGCTATCTGGTGGCGTTCCTACTTCCTCTGTCTCTTCTCGCGGGCACCGTCTTCGCTTCCATTAAAGTCGCCGATAGGCTTGACAGGCAATTTCTCGAGGATGTGAGTGTGTTTCCTTTTCCAAAAGACTAGTATCCCAGCGGATGTCTTAAGTTATAGTTTGGTTGCAATATTGTTTAAATGTCAATATAGGAGATATCGACTTTGATGGTGTTTTGGTAGCATACTACTTGTTCGACGAAAGTCCGCAACGGGCTCTGAACGACTGAATCACTTGTGTTTGAATTCTTAGTTCTTCTGTGAAGTTAAAACTGGTAATATGGTTTCTCTGATACAGCTTGCAATTAATGAAGCAATAAGGGAAGCAGAGGAAGAAGAAGAAGATGATGATGATGACGAGTATGAAGAAGAAAACGAAGCAGAGGAGGAAGAAGAAGATGATAATGACAATCTTGGTGGTGTTGTCGAAGCTCCTGCAGGGAAAAAAGTATTGGTAGTAGAAGAAGAGCCTGCATTTCCACCGAGAACACGCCTACGCAATCGGCCCAAACGAGAGGCCTAATCCAACATTGTTGTTATTATATTTACTGTACAATCAGTTTGTTTCTCTCTTTTCGTGTTCAATGAAGATTAACGAAGAACGAATTCTGTCTTATAATCTTCCTTGTTAGGATTTTTCAAGATAGCTATGGCTCAATGCACAAGTTAACCCAAGAATAATCCTAAAAAATTATCTTTTAATAGCACAATACGTAGTCATTAATTCCTTAATTCTGCTCTAATTAAACCTCGGAAACAAAAACAACTGATAAATATAACAATTACATAGTTACATAACAAATTCCATTTAAGTAGGCATTGTAATAAATGACAGCAGATTAATTAGTTCACCAGTAGGTTTGGAAATTAAGTTCGATTTAGCTAAAGTTCAAAGTTAATTGGCTTGACATTGATCAAGTTTTAATTAAGTCGAGTTTATTTCAATTTTTTAGTTTCACATTGAATTCATGCTCAGATTGTCCGATTCAAATTTTAAATTTTAAAAAATAATATCATTTTTTAATTTTAAGTTAAAAAATAATCAAAACATACTTAAATATTAATATTTAAGCCGAAGTTCAATCTAAATAAATTCAATCCCGATCAAATCGGTGTCATTCCTATTCAACACCTAATTCCTCTAATTTACAACAAATTTATAAAGCTTGACTCTCCACAAAATTTCTTTCATTACGAGTGAGGTCAAATTACGTTTTAAGTTGAAATTTTTTAACTTTTTTTAAAAATAAAAACTCAAAATAGACTAAGTTTAATTTGGTTTGGTAATATTAAATGAAGAGAAAAAATTTAATAAAATTTAAATTTTAACTTAAAATTAAATTCGATTAAAACCAATTAACTAATTTTTGTGGTCCTTATAATTTTCAGGAAATGAGAAACCCTTTTTGAGGAGTGGATTCGTTTATGGTCTTCTCAGGAAATTAATTACCAGGCACAAGCTATGACAGACAGCATCGAAATTGATCCTTTCTTGATTTTGTTTCCACTAATAATGAATGAAGAGCATTCAATGGGATATGCACAGCAATAGCATCCAAAAACCTCCATTTATGACCTGTGTGACAAAGAAACCCATAATCGAGAACGAACTTGAGCAGGGATGGGAACGAGGCAGATCTCAATAAATTTAGTGGTGTGAAAGACTAAGACATTGCATTCATTGTATAGAAACCTACAAAAATGGACCGCATCAATCTTCTGCTATTACTCCCCAAAGCACAATTGTTCATTCACATACAGTAAAAATGGTCCATTATAATATATATAATATATAATTTGGGGTCCTTACTCCTTAGCTGTATTTAAATGGCACTTGAAAATGGATTCATCTTACAATTGCATATTAAAAATTGCCATAAAGAAAGTGATAGGCTTGGTCTTTTGATTTTCCAATTCCCATTCCTTGTGGGAATCTTGGCTTTATGATAGTAACCCAAACTCTGTTTCTAGTACAAATGATCTTGTCCATTGAACACGAGAATAGGCACAGAAGAGAAGAATCTCATACCTACAACTTTCCAAATTCCAGCCATACAATTATTCTATTAGATTTTCGCTTCAAAGTGGATAAGTATGATTGTAAAAAATATAGGTTGTGTGCCGACTGCTTGTACGTGTACAACGTGTAGTGGAGATTAGGTCCAGGCTCCAGAAGTCGACTACTTTGGTAGATAGATAACAAAACACAAAACGTCATGGATCAATGTGCTTACCTAATTCCATCCCTTGGCTTCTTCCACCTACGAAGCTTCTCACCCACAAAAAGTCCCAAGATAAGTTCTACAAGACCGAACTTGCCTCAAAAGGTGTCTATCAATTTCATACTCTTACAACGACAATAATTACAACGTGAGTCCCTCTTATTACTACAGTCTTTTATAGTCTTATTACTACCGGACAGAGAAGATATAAAATATAAACAAATATGTCCATATAAAATAATAAAAAATGTAAATTAATATATAATACATTACATATAAAAATAGTAAATATTTAATACACAAACCAAGAAAAAATAATTAAAAAAATCAAACCCACCATTACAAAACAATAATTAGAATAAGTAAGACACTGCTTAGACTAAATAATTAGGAAAGTACAATATAAAATAATAATAATAATAAACTAATTATAAAACTAAATTCTAAAGAAAATATCTAAAAGATTTAAGAAAACAAGAAATATATTTTTAAGTGAAAATTTTTATCCGTATTCTAATAACTTAAAATTTTTTCGAGCCATATCTTCAGTAAGTTTCTAGAACACTATATCATTCTTGATTGCTTCTCCTAATTATTCTTAAACCTTCATTTATTATTTTTCTTCTTATAATTACTAATTACTATTTCTCACATCTTTTCACTTAAAGTTCATATGTCTCATTCTAATATGTCCAAACTATCAAAACTTACTTTCTCTTAATTTTCATTAATATTAACTACCTTAAAAGATGATAAATTAAGAATAGAAATCTAATATTTAATTATAAAATAATGTATAAAAATATAAATTATCTTAATAATTTAATATTGATAGATAATGTAGACCCAACCTATGCTCTTCCATGTGATGTATGTTTTTTTGTGATCATTTTTGCAATTATATGAATATTTTTATTTATTTAATTAAGTGCTTCCAAAAGTTGGAAATTAAAATTTGGTTTTAAGGGATTGGACAATAAATTCACGGTTTCACTGAGGCAATGCGCCACGTCAACCTCCCAACTCGGACCTTTTTCTCCGCTAGCTGAAACTGTTCGTCCCGAAACGGTCGTTCACTCCTGTCCACCACCAAGTGCTGAGGTAGTACTGAAGGGAAACCAATCCGAAATCTCAGATACGATGTCGTTGAATTCGCATGACCCCGAGTCTATGACTCAACCGCTTCTCTCTTCCTCTCCGTCGCTACGCTCCGTCACGAACTCCACCTCTCAGGTCGCCATCGTCGGCTCCAATGTCTGTCCCATCGAAAGCCTCGACTACGAGTATGATACAGAAACTCACTGTGTGTGAGTGTGTATGACTCATCGACTTTGAAATGTTTCGTGATGCGGTTGTTTTTTGTTTGCTTAGGATTGCGGAGAATCATTTCTTCAAGCAGGATTGGAGGAGTCGCACGAAGATCAAGATATTCCAGTACGTGTTCATGAAGTGGTTACTCTGCTTCTTCATCGGTGTTATTGTTAGTCTCATCGGATTCGCCAACAATCTCGCTGTTGAAAATCTCGCTGGCGTCAAGTTCGTTGTTACTTCCAATATGATGCTCGCTAGAAGGTACTAGTAGTGCTTGTGTTCGATTTCTGCTTTTAAGCTTTAATCTTCTTTTGTAAGTTAATTTAAATTATTTGTTACTATTGTTGATTTTTTCCGGAGTTAAAGCTTTTCTTTTTTCCTTTTTTCTTTGTTTTACATGCAGATTTGGAATGGCTTTTACTGTGTTCTCTGCTTCTAACTTTGTTCTAACGCTGTTTGCGTCTCTCATCACGGCTTTTATATCTCCGGCTGCGTCTGGTTCGGGTATTCCAGAAGTTAAGGCTTACCTGAATGGTGTGGATGCGCCGGGAATTTTCTCCTTGAGGACTTTGGTTGTAAAGGTAAATGATTTTTCAGAGAAGTCTTCTCAAGGCTTGTTTACGTAATTTTATTGGTTGATAGCATTTTCACCGTCAATGAGGGAGTTTTTTTGTGTATATAGTTGATCTCTAAAGACATTTCAATAGTAATATGATACTCGATATAGACAAGCTTAAGCTTTTGTTTCTTTACCTGAGTGTTGCTGTAGGAAGTTGTAGCTGGTGTTCCATTAAGGGGTCATAGCTACATTCAAGACTCAAGTTGAACTACCCCAAAATTTTTAATCTTGATCAAGAAAATGAAGATTATCTGTAACGTGGAAAAGTTTCTGCTTGTCAAATATAAGTGAAGGCATTTGCACTAAGAGCATGTTTGGTTGGATGTTAATTAATAGAATAGAATGGAACATAACAGAATAATTTATAATGGAATGGAATAGAATGTAATATAGTGAAACGTTGTTTGGGAGGGATGGAAAGGTTCATAATGTAATGTAGTGAAATATTATTTGGAAGATGAATGGAATGTATAATAAATGACTATTATACCCTTATATAACAAAATATATTAAAAACCATGACTTGGTGACTCGCTACACTGTGACTTACAAACAAGCAAGTCATCGTGTGACTTGCAAAAGTCACGATTGTGACTTAGCCACAGCCGTGACTAGACGGTTGTTAGGCGAGTGTGACGAGTGAACGACATTCGTACACTGGTGTACTGTCGGAGACGATGCTCTTTGACTGCCGATGCATAGGATATATCTGATACATATATGATACCATTCGGAGGTTTTTTATTTTCACTGTTTAGGATAGAATGAAATGTAATATGAAACCCTCCGAAACCTTCCGCTTCCACCACATTTTATTATAAAACCTCCTGCCAAACGATAGAACTGTGTTACGTTCCATCTCATTCTATTATAAACCCCTCAACTAAACAACCTTGAGATAATTCAGTTAAACCTGATAGCATTATTGAAATAAGTAGTGCTAACATCTGTTGGCGTAATTTCCTAACTGTTCAATATAACAACCCCTTTTATGCACATCCAGTGTGTACTTTCCTCCTTGATATATTGTTTTAAACCCTGTCAGATATCTTGCTCAAGGCGGTTTGTTAAGTGCTTCTTGTGTGTAGTAGATTGTGGAGGCGTGCAGGTCTTTTTGAGTCTTTGTTATCTTACACAAATGACAAGTGAAAGTTGCATATTATTTTTCTTGTTTTGCAGATTATTGGGAGCATTACTGCAGTGTCATCGTCTCTCTTTGTTGGAAAGGCAGGGCCCATGGTGCATACTGGAGCATGTGTTGCATCATTGCTGGGTCAGGGTGGATCGAAGAAATATGGATTGACATGGACATGGCTTCGGCTCTTCAGGAATGATCGAGACCGAAGAGATCTTGTTACATGTGGAGCAGCTGCTGGAATCACTGCAGCATTTCGGTCCCCAGTTGGTGGTGTGCTTTTTGCTCTTGAAGAAATGGCATCATGGTATGCCCCTCAAGAGGGAAATATTCATTGAACTGCTATTGAACCCATAGCAATCATGTTCATTGTGTTCCTAACTGACTACAGAAAATGATAGGGCTTCAAATGAACCTTTTCCTCCCATTTACACTAACTTCATTGAGATGTTTTCATGACTGGAGGAAAATCTTTTTCTATATCTTTAGCTCTTGCTGACAATAAGCTTTCATGAAAAATGGCAGAAAGCAGGGTTTCTTCATCAGATATTAATGCCATGATCTTTTTCTGCAGGTGGAGAAGTGCCCTTCTGTGGAGATCATTTTTTACTACGGCTGTAGTTGCAATAGTTCTCCGAGCTTTTATTGATTATTGCTTCAGTGGGAAATGTGGACTTTTTGGTACTGGGGGGCTCATAATGTTTGATGCCTATTCAGCAAATATTACATATCACCTCAGTGATGTGCCTCCTGTGCTTGGCCTCGGGATCATAGGAGGCGTACTAGGAAGTTTTTACAACTTTCTTTTAGATAGGGTACTTCGCATCTACAACTTTGTTAATGAGTAAGTTCTTATTTTAGCTTTCGAATTTTTCCCAAGCACCTTTTCTTCACTATGGAAAAATATACTCTGACAATGATCACGTTTATTTCTCTCTGTTTCCAGGAAAGGCATCTTTTACAAAATTTTTCTTGCTTGTTCTATCTCCATTTTCACATCGTGCCTTCTTTTTGGCTTACCTTGGTTTGCATCTTGCCTACCCTGTCCATCTGACACATCAGAAGCCTGTCCAACAATAGGCCGGTCTGGTAACTACAAGAAATTCCAATGTCCTGATAATCATTATAACGATCTTGCCAGTCTTATTTTCAACACAAATGATGATGCTATCCGAAATCTTTTCAGCAGGGACACTGACTTTGAGTTCCAACATTCGTCAATCCTTATATTTTTCACAACTTGCTTTTTCCTCAGCATCTTTAGTTATGGAATTGTAGCTCCAGCGGGTCTCTTTGTTCCTGTTATCGTGACTGGAGCATCTTATGGACGGTTTGTTGGACTGTTAGTTGATAAGCGCTCAAGTCTAAATCATGGTCTCTATGCTGTACTGGGTGCGGCATCATTTCTTGGTGGATCTATGAGGATGACAGTTTCCTTGTGCGTTATTATTCTTGAGTTGACCAACAATCTGTTGTTGCTGCCATTGATAATGCTTGTTCTTCTTATTTCTAAGACTGTTGCTGATGCTTTCAACGGAAACATTTATGATCTTATCATGAAAGCAAAGGGTTTTCCTTATCTGGAGACTCATGCTGAGCCTTACATGAGGCAGTTGACAGTTGCTGATGTTGTGACTGGCCCACTTCAGCTCTTTCAAGGCATCGAGAAGGTTGGTAACGTGGTACATGTTCTCAGAACTTCAAGGCATAATGGTTTTCCTGTAATTGATGAACCTCCTCTCTCCGAGTGCCCTGTTCTCTATGGTCTAATCCTCCGTGCACATCTTGTCGAAGTATTAAAAAAGAAAATTTTCTCGTCTGCTCCAGTGCCACAAGGTTCTGATTCCCTGAAGCAGTTCTCTGCTGGCGATTTTGCAAAGAAGGGATCAGGCAATGGTGACAAGATAGAAGATCTAGATTTTACTGAAGAAGAGATGGAG